>CBVK0100485326.1:0-18648 GCA_900067695.1 Picea abies
ACATATCTATCAATAAATGACAAGTTCACGTGACATCAGACACAAACTAGAAAGAAACAGGCCAAGCGTGTCATATTAATGAGAATAACGACAACAGTACTTACAATCGTAGATGCGAATGCGACAGCTTTGTCAAGTCCTCTTCGTCTAACCCTTGCCTAAAAGATCCACAACCTGGATAACAACAGCTTCACTGATCACTCTCCTTTGGCTGACTGTAAGTTTCCTCCAAGATCATAAGTTTCACATGTTCAATCTTTCTCCCCCTTTCCACCATCATGGAGCCTGTTTATATAGATTGGGAGAGGCATAACCTCTTGAGTTATGTTTAGGACTAGTTGGGAACTTTCTCCTTGGACCAGGGATCTTTTGGTAAAACCAAGAATTTGAGCACAACTGCCTCCTAATCTCGAATGATTCTCCCCTTATTCCTGTCAATGGGCTAACAACTGACCCAGATTAGAGAGCGCTCCTTCAGAAGGGGTCTCAGAGCGTTGTAGCGCTCGTGTGATCTTAAGTATGGGTCCAAATCAGTGTTTCAGGGCCCCTTTCAGGTGTCAAGAGCTATTTGATTCCAATAGACCAGTTCTTGATCTTCAAACCAATCATGTGAGGTGTTATAAGTCTTTCCTTAGTGTCGTTATCATAGCATCATGTTTGAACATCATTTGTGACACTGGTGGTTAACTTGTGACACTTGCGAAAGTTGACAGGGACAATGCGACACTTAGCAATCTTGATGTGTAACAGAGGGTTGGGTTCTACTAGTCCAACATTTTTCCTGGCGTCTATAAAAAGGTTTCAAAATTCCATGAATGTCAGATTTTTGATGGAAAAGGAAAATTGCAACCTCTGCCTTTGAAGCCCATTTCTGTTGAAGCTCCTTTCAGACAGTGGGGTCTCGATTTTATAGGCGAAATACTTCTACAATCCTCAACCCAACACATGTGGATTCTGACAACAACATATTATTTCACTAAGTGGATTGAGGCAGTTCCCACCAGGTAGTCAACAAATGATGTTATCATTTGGTTTTTAGAAGAAAATATTTTGTCCAGGTTTGGGTGCCCGACTAATATCATAATAGATAATGCAACAGCTTTTAAATCCAAGAAAATAGAAAAATTCTGCAGTGATTACAATATCACCCTTGGTCATTCTACATCATACTACCCTCAAGGGAATGGATTGGCTAAGTCTTTGAATAAAAGCTTAGTCAGAATCATCAAAAAAATGTTGCAAGAGAATAAAAAGGCATGGCAAAAAAATCTCATCCACGCACTATGGGATGACAGAATATCCCCAAAATAATCCATTGCCATGTCCCCTTTCTAGATAGTCTATGGCACTGAAGCAATTTTTCCTACTACATTGGGGTTGCCAGTAATGAGACTGTTACAGGAGAAAGATGCAGAGACAGATGCCACATGAAGAAGGAAGGATGAACTCATCAGTGTACATCAAACCAGAGAAAAAGATTTCGACAATACTCAACTATGCCAATACAAGATCAAAGAGTCTTTCGATAGACATACCAAGGTGGATGACTTTGAACTAGGAGACTTGGTACTAAAATGGGATGCTAGAAATGAAGATAAGGGAAAACATGGGAAATTTGATCACCTATGGTTGGGCCTATTCAAAATTGCAGTATACCTTGGGAGCAATGCCTACTTACTACAAGAGAGTAATGGAGACATCATTGGAGGAGGGCCTGTGAATGGTAGGTTCCTCAAGAATTACATTGTTTGAACAATCATCACCCCGCCCATTCATTGTACATAATCATTTTTACGTTTTCTTTTCGCATAAAGAAGTTGGAATAAAAGCAACATAGTTGAAGCCCGAGGTGAAGGCCCTGAGCTATGATGGGTCGATTTTGAGTTTTTGAATAAAGACTAGTGGATTTAGATCACATGGATAAGTCACAACCCAATGGATAGGCACTAGGTATACAATTCTTTGCTACCTCGCAGGGAGGATAACATCCCCAATTGGATCGTATGTTATCACCATAACATTCTTGGATGGAATCCAAGTTTCATATTTAGTGAGGCACGATAGTTTGGAGGACTAGGTTACATATAGCGGAGAAGGGCCAATATAGCGGAGATGTGGAAGTTGATGGGACTCGACGGACCATAGATCTTGAGCGGCCCAAATCAACGGCCAGGACACATATCGGGTGATAAATTAGCGCGGAAGATAATTGTTCGAGGGCAAGCCAGGGAAAATACCATGGTTTCATTTTGTGGACATGTGGCGCCACCAGAGGCATATCGGGGTGAAAAGTGGTCTACCCGAAACCATTTCGCCTCACCCCTGATATCAAAAAGTGCATATAAAAGGAGGCCCCCAATCATTATTTAATGATATTTCAAAGCATTCAAATGTTTGAAATTTGGCACAAACGCTCCATTAAAAATTGAAGCTCAATAGTGAACCAGATTCGTGCATTCTTTGTCGATTCACAGGTATTTTTCATCATGGCCACGAACACTATCGCTTTATCCATAATAGAGCAAGACCCCGCCTCTAAAGAAGAAGTCCTAATTGACAAGGACTCCGATGTATTTGACACAGAAATAACAATCTCACCCATTTCCGTGTCCAAGGCCAATTTGCTAAACAATGTTGGAAAACGAATTCTCTTCCTCAAAGCAGCCCAAGCTTCCATTACCCCTTATGTCATAAAAGTCATTTTCCCTTTCCCGAAGTTCATAAGATGGTGTGCAGAATAGTATTCACAGGAATAAAAGGTCATTTTGAATAAGTTAGGGTCAGAAGTCTTATGTGAAATAGATAGCCCGTCAATTCGACACACCCTCAGTATACCAGAGTCTTCCCCCTCAGTGTCATAGCCCTTCTAGGAAGACAAAATGATCACAATCTACAGAGAATGTCCCTCCGAAGTAAAAACCTTATTTTTACAGACCATTGTTAAACTTGAACATCATTCTGAGAGTCTGTTGTTACCTATCAATGTAAGGGTCATGGTTATTGAGGTCCAGTGGGCCTGTTCCATACTTAGCCAAATTTTAGGATTGGATAACGACAAGTTTGTAGTAGAAGTCACGCTGGGTTTCCTATTGACCTTTTTTCTGTTAGATTCCAGTCAGCCGGCCTGTATAAGTTTTGAAAAGTTCATCGCTGACAATATGCACCAACAACTGATAAATTTCAATTCACTGAGACATTTTAAGTACTACACGCACTTGCTGAGAATGTTCTTGGCATCGAATAAGACCGAATTCCCTGAAGCTGCATTCATCTCCACTGAATGAAAAAGGATCACAATGCTTATTTTCATAAATAAGATCATGTCTAGGGTTTATAGTCTCATCTTCGGCACAGACCTACCAAGGGTTTTGGAAGAAATGAAAATATCTTTACAACCCAATCCAGAGAGCAGGGTGGGAGATTGGATGTTGTTCATGCATTATACTATAATTTGGGTATATGGTTATCAGGAAGGACCTTACCTTTTACCTGTCTTCCTGACTCCCAGAGTATTTTCTTTAGAGTTCATCAGACAAAGAATTATTTCGGAGACAGAGCATTTTCTGAAAACGCACAAGGCATCTAACTTAAAATTTCCTTTCATAATAGGACCCTTTGTGGTAAAGACCATGTCATGTTTGCCTTAGATCCAGGCCAAGCTCAGTGGATTCAGGTTTACATAGTTACAAGGGAGGAAATATGACCCACACTAGATCATATCTAAAATAATACTAATGAGCATACAAGGCCCCTACGAGCATGAGCATGTTGAAGGAATTTATAAACTGGAAAATCTATAAACATGTGCATATATGGAAGTCACTTTGCAACCTTATCAAACACAACAAATAGAGTCATCCCCGCAGCAGATCCAGATAGATAAAACTTCTCCAAGGTTGATCATTAAAGCTCCCAAGATGAGTGTTTATAACAAAAGGAGCAGTTCAGAGGCTTTGGGCACCAGTGGTAAACAAAATGTTCTCAAGAAAGTGAAGATCGCACAGTCCCCATTGGTAGTAAATCTGGAGGAGGAAGAACCCAAAGAGAAAACAATCATGGAGATGGTGGAAAGCATAAACAAATATGAAGAAGATAACGCAGAAAGTATGCCATAAGGTGAAAGAAACTCAAGGACTTTCAGCAGCAAGACACATAGGGCAATTTACCAATCCAGAGAATATTTAGCAAATTAGTATGCTGTGAAAGGAAGTATGGCCAATAGTGAGATAAGAGATTTGTTGCCTAAAGTAGAAAAGACCCCCCAGCACAGGGCTTCCCTGTTCTCAGTTAGAGATGTAGAATGAAAGACATTTAACATAGCAGTGGTAGATGAGGATAAAGTGTATGAAATAAAGATGCACTATGAGAATATTAGTGCCCCAGACAAGGTAAGGTTCCACATAAACACCACTGAGATGCTATATTTGAACTACTTGAGTCTAAGTTTGAGGGTT
This sequence comes from Picea abies, assembly GCA_900067695.1. Lineage (NCBI taxonomy): Eukaryota > Viridiplantae > Streptophyta > Pinopsida > Pinales > Pinaceae > Picea > Picea abies. Next base: position 4,455 of record CBVK0100485326.1, read on the forward strand.
TCAAGATTAAAAAATCATGCACTTAAATTAGATGGACAGTTGAAGCAGGAGAAAGCATCCAACAAAGCTTGGCAGATCCAAGTCAAAAGATTGGAATCTGAAGGCCCTCAGGGGGTAAAGGCTTCTTTAGATGAGAAAGAGAAGATGATCCAAAGCCTAAAGAAGAAGCTGAATATTTCCGCCATTGAACATCCACAGACATCAGAGTTAGCTTCTCTAGAGAAAGAAAAGGAGACATTCAGACAAGAAGCACTAAATTACAAAGCTAAAGTGTTGCAGCTAGAAAAAGAAAAAGAAAATTGGTCACAAGGACAAGGTCAGATATGGTTGTCATTGTACCTTCTAATACAAAAGCTGGATCAAGCATTGATGGATTGGTTCAGGCTATGTCCCAAGTAAGATTAAAGACAGGGTAGATCAAGAGCCTTAAGGAGATCATAGAAAAGCTGCAGCAAGAGATGACAATGAAGGAAGAAAAGATGGACCAATTTCAAAAGGATAATCAAGATTTGCAAGAGAGGGTGAACAAGCTGAAGATGAGGTTGAAGGGAAAAGTACAGTTGCAAGGAGTTAAACATGTAATATGGGATGCTATTGTTGTTGAAGCTGCTAAATTTAGAGTTTATCTGAATTTTATAAATGACAAAGACAACATGGCTATCACTGCCCGAAATAGATGTATTGTTATTAATGTAACACTGGCGAAAAAACCCTCGGAATGGGCCCAAAACACTATTGATTTGTTGAATTCTATGCCCACTGTCGATTTTCAAACTATTAGTGTAAAGGACAGAACTGCACTGAGCATTTGGGCCAGGAGGATCATTGTTAAACACAATTTGCTCAAATTGGTCCAAACCAAAGTTGTGCAAATGGAACAGAGTATACAAGAGTTTAGGGATACATTTGAACAATTGTTTATCAAGGGCCTCCCACCATTTTGGGATGGTAAAGAAAAATTATACAATCAAGAGGAATACAATTCTCTTCTCACTCAGTGCATAATGGATCATTCAAAATTTGAAGGCATGGAAGAGAACCTGAAGGGGCCCAGTTTGGTGGAATATTTGGCTACAGACTTTGAGATTTTGAATCAGTTCAAGATAGTGAAGACCAGGTTGCCAACTATGTCTTACGCTACCTGCATTAACCTAGAGATTTTGATAAAGGAGATGATGGATTATGATATTCCTTCTGATTCACAATGAAAGGAGATCATATGGTTAGGCAAGACGAAATGTAGTTTTCTAGGGACCAGTAAATAACCTCCAGGTGTCACCAAACTAGAAAGTTCGACAGGGAATAACATCAAGACAGATGGCACAAAGGAAGTTGAACATTTAGAGAGACCTGTCCCTAATCTATGAAACATTTTTTGTCTAATCATTGTAAATCGGTTCATATGTCGAGACTGTCAGTTGAAACTATTATAGTCAGTTTTAGAAGCTGAAACATTTTGATTTCATCCATTGTAATCGAATTGTATAAGTACTAGAAATTCTGAATGAATTAATGTTGGCAGAAGTTTAAGGGCACCTTTTTGTCGTTTCTAAACTCTATTGTAATTTTTTGGAGTTGAATTGAATATACATGCAGAAGCTTTGAAGTCTCTATGAAAAGATTCGAATTGTGGTGATATGAGTTTTGTCGTCTCTCATCGTATGTATTTCCTGTGATTCTTTATTTCTGTTTGCACTGTCTTCTGTTTAAATTGGATAGTTAAAAGCTCAAAATTCATCTTGTGATGCTCTCGGCTTAAGCAATTTAAATTGTGTGAATTTCCTCTTAACTAATTTAGAATTCATTTCAGTAATGCTCTGATGTAGTTATTTGTTTTCTCTTTCTTCTTACACCTTTCTTAAACTCAATTAATAACTCAGATTCATTGCCTCATTTAGCCTTTATCCTCTGGAGAGTTTTACTGGCCAGTCATTGTTTTCATTCAATTTCAGAATTTTGACTCCATATCCCTGAGTGTTCCTCCCCTTCTTTGCCAACAAATTTTATAAAAACCCCCAAAACAAGCTGAATCTAGCCATTGATTGCCAAAGATATATCAAGTGACATAAGAGAGCCCTCTTTGAGTTGAGAAGGCTAGTGCCCGGCTCTAAAGTAGGTTGAAACAGTTACCTCTGTCGTTTGTCTATCAGCTGGAAAAAATTTATAGAGTGCTAACAGGCAGTAGATCACCCAGTCAGGTTTTGATATACTTTGTCTCTTTTCTATTTGTTCCATTTTCCTAGTAAGGGAGCCCTTGTAAGCTTTGAAGTTATTTGAATGATAAGTTTAGTTGATGGGCATAATATCTTTGTGTATTGTGTATGAAATTTTGGTTTCCAACATTTCTTCTTCTATCTTTATTTGAGTTGAGTATTCTAGCAGTGTATTTTTGTTTTGTGAGTTGCTAATCTAGTTTGCAGTAAGGAAATCACTAGAGAACAAGATACCTAGGTGTCATATTAAGGATTTAAACACACATCCCATTGATCAAGGCTTATCTCCCTAGTTTAAAATATTGTGGATGGGGGCAATGGAAAGGAGGGACTTACTATCCCATCAATCTAGGAAAATGTGTGATGTGGAATGCAAGGGAGCACAATAAGGTTCAAGGCATCACGTACCCATCTCCCTCTATCACCACATTTGAGGAGGAAGGGTATATTTTTTTCTCTTCCATTAAACTTGACCATTCATAATTTTTTACCTTAGCTCATTTGAACACAATACATATGGAATGGGCCAAATGCCCTTATCCAAACAAACATATCATGCCTAATACAAGATCACCCAAACTCATTCTCCGAGGGGAACACACACTCATTCTCACTCATTGATCCATAGGGCATAACAAAAAGGAGGAATTAGGCCCCTTCTAATGAACTACCCTGATGATGAATCAAAGCCATTAGGCCCTTTTGGAACTTTTACCTGATTCCATCAAGCCTCTTTCAAAGGGGTGGCTCAATCTAAATGGGTCTCTTCAAAAGATATGGTTCGATCACATTGGGCCTCTTCAAAGATCTAACTCGATACTCATCAGGCCACTTCGAAAAATTTGTCTTGATCTCATCAAAACTTTTCAAAGACATGGCATAATACTCATTGATCCACTTCGAAAGATATAACCCAATATCATTGAGACTCTTTGAAAGATCTGGTCAAATACTCATCAGGTCACTTCAAAAGATATGCCCCAATCTTGTCAGGCCTCTTTCAAATATTGGGTTGAATACTCATTGAGCCACTTTGAAAGCATGGACTAATAACCATCACACCATCTCAAAATATATGGCCCAATGATCATCGTACCTCTTTCACATAATACTTTGAAAGGAATACTTAGAGGTCATCTGGCATATTCTAAAGAAGAGCCCTATTTTAAAGAAAAAGGCCTTTGGGTGATCCAAAATGGATATGAACAAGTGAATCGTTGTAAGACTCTGTACCTACAAGTGTAATTAGGAAATTAAGGAAGGTTAGTAAACTATTAAAAGCAATGTGAATTTAAGAGTAAAAGAGACAAAAGAGAGAGAGAAAAAAAGAGAAATAATAATAGGATAGAAAAGATTGAGTAATGGGAAATGAAAGGTCATGCCTATTGGCCTCCCCATTACCCCATCTCTCCATATTTGTTCCTGTGATTTCACTCTCAAAGGGTGTTTTTTCCAAGGAGGAGAGTAAGTACATAGAGCCAATAAATGAATTGTAACCATAGATTGTTGAAATGAACACTAAGTAACCCTTAGAAGATGGTTTTCCCATTTGGGTTTCCAGGGTAAAAAAATCCTTGTTGTCTTGTGGCATTTAATGACTATGTGGTTGTGCTCTGTGTATTCAGGTTTTAGTTATGATTTTAATGGTTTCTAGTAAATAATGGGAGTGTGAATGAGAGGGATATGTGATCAAACTTGTGGATTTACTACATTATTGGTTTCCCTTATCTAATAGAGATTATAACAACTCTATTACTACCACCGTACATTGCATTTCTAGGCCCAAATATCGATGGTTGTCAACTCAGAGCCATTGCACTTCTGTGGGAGGTTGCTAAATTATTTTATTTGAGTTTTTCTGTTATTCAAAGGACTATACACACCTTCTTCTAGGTATTGGATTGTATGATGACTGTTTTCCCTATCCTCGAGCCATAATTTCCCTTACTAGACAGTTTTATCATTTGATGAGTGAATTAATATAATCTTGTAAAAGTCATACACTCATGTAGACTGACATTACTCCAAGGTTTATTGTGGCCGTATAGAGGTTGTATGCAACCATACAAGTTGTTTGAGTGTGTTTGCTACTAGGAATTACATCCACCTTCTCCCTTGCACATGCATTGGATTCTTGGTTTTTATACAACAATTAACCAATTGTTTCCTCCTTTTTCAAGTGTTTGCATGAACAAGGGCTTATCTTCCAATTTAGAGAACGAATTCAAAATGTATTGCGACCTCCTCAAAGTTTGGTGTTGGATTTACTTCTGGAACCATCAACCATTATGTTGGATTAATTTAGAGTTAGATAATTCTTTATTTATTTAATGCATTGGCCTATAGAATGGACAAGACAACACACTCTCCTCCATAAAAAATTGTTTATTCATTAATTTGTGTTATGTGTAATACAAGCGGGAGGAGTGTGATGTGTTTACATATGGTATAGCTCTAATTACATTTCACATAATTAATTGAGTGGGCATGCCAATAATGGGTTGAGTCTTGTAGCAATCACAACAATTTATATTCAACTTTCAATTGCAAGTTTAAACATAAATAAAACGGTTTGGTAATTGTTGTCCTTATGCGTATATATTTATTTATATGTTATTGTTGAACAAGTTTACCATTGGAGCTATGTGTGCACACATAAGACCATCGAGAATTTTCATAATAAAGGATTACTTCACTAGAGTGTTGTGTAAGCACTTTCAAACAATAGAGTATATATATGCTTCTCTCATGGTTGTCTAGGAGTGTTGTGTAGGCACAATTCAAGCGTAGAACTTACCTTCAATTGATAGTTTGAATTGGAATATTGGTTTTTTTTTAATCTTGCATTAGATGCATTATAAGGGACATGATAAATTCAAATCCAGAACAAATATGGAGTGCTTATATTATATAATTGGAATTGCAAGAAAGCAGTCAAGCAATGAACTAAATATGAAATAGAACCATCCTCCTATGTATGTTGGTGATTAGTAGCTGAGAAACTTTGTGTTCAAATTCCATTGACAACAGAGAACCGATTATCTTATCTCCATAGAGATCCCTGTGGGTGGAAATAGAGAAGTATAGTGTATTAGCTCCTATTGGGAACTCATTCCAACCTAGACATACCAATGGAAGATTTTAGAGCTAGCCTACATTGAGAATAAAGGCCTTGTAGCCATTTTGACAACAAAGATATTTTTACAAGACAAAGAAATATAGGACAAAAGTTATTTTTTGCAAAGTATCCATGTTCATGAAGCGAGTAGGATATAAGTTTGATCCAGGTGGATATAGGTGGCCACCCATCTATTCCACTGGCTCGAAATACAATTTTCCACCTTGGTAGGTTTTCTACAGTTTTTTCGGGTCCTAAACTTTTGGGGTCATTTTCAGGCCCTAAACAACATTTTTTGGGACTTTTGGGGGGCCAAGGGTTGCCTACAACTTTCTCTAATCCTCATTGGAAGTTGTACTTCTCAGCTAGATCTTTTCGATGAGGTATAGAACACCCCAAACAAAGATCGTATGCAAAAGTTATGCCCTGGGTTAGTTGACATATCAACAACCCCTATCAGGGCCCACAAAACCTTTTGGTGTTTCATGTTCCGGGGTTGGAGTTTTGTATGTTTATGGTTTTTCTCATTTATGATTTATATTAAAAATGATTTTGGAGCCTCATTGTTAACATCTTCTTGTGAATGATCGTAGTCGTCACATATCTTCTCAGAGATACGTTACCACCATTCTAGCAAGTTCATTCACTTTGTATTTTTATATATATGTACATTTCGTTCATTAATAGAAATTGTGTATTATTGTATCTCTTTGTTTCTTGCAATAATTTTTGTGTATTTCATTGTTATATCTCTTCCTTCATTTTGTTCTCAAAATAATCTGGATGAGTGGTATCAGAGCAGGTTACTCCTTGTCGTTTCTTAATGCATGTCCCCAACGACGTTAGGGTATAGAGAGTTGGGTCTCGAGTTAGTTTCTCTTGAGGAAAACCAGCCCAAGAGACCTCCCATGGAAAAATAAAACAGAGACGAGAGAGCATGAGATTCTATTCATTTGTTTCTTGAGGAATCCCTCATGCAACAGAGGGACGAAATGAAGGAAAAAATTTCCCAAATCCTTCAGCAATTGTTGATAACAACAGACGCATATTCATAAAGCAACCACTTTGGAGGTGTCGCCCCTTTCAAGGTAAGAGTTAATTTTATATTCCCATGTTTGAAGGTTAGATATATGCAGATGCTTTGGAAAAGTGGTTAAATATGCTAGAAGATTATTTCTCTATCCACAATTTTTTCGGTAAAGAAAAGTTCACCTTTGCGCTTCTTAAGGTTGCCCCCCATGTAAAAAATTGGTGGGAAACTTACTGTGAGAAAAATTCCACAGAGGATTCTAGCATGTTTGAGGCTGAATCAACTTGGGATTTTTTTATGGATGGGGTCAAGGAGCAATATTACCATGTTGGAAACTATGATGACCAGTACATGAGATGGACCACACTATATTAGGAAAGGGACAAAACAATGTCGGAGTTCACAAATATCTTCCATACATTGTACACCAAGCTAGGTATTAAAGACTCCAAATGACATATGGTTCTAAAATACTGTGGTTGTCTACACAGGTACATCCAAATTGAAATGGACTTTATGGACATCTCATCACTGGGTGCATCTTATTGATATGATGTCGAAATCAAACATAAATTTAAGTAGAAGAAAAAGTGGGAGTTTGGGTTTGCAAATCCACAATAACCAAAGTATGGTAAAGGAATCCCTAACTCACAAAATAACCAACCTCAGGATAATCAATCCAAGTGTTGGTGCAGGATATTTTGGGGAAATGCGTAACAATCAATGAAGCAGTTGAGAATGGGACCATAATAGGAGCGTGCACCAGAAGATAAAGAAAAGCAGTGTGAGGAAGAGGAAAGTCAAAGAAATAAAGAGGGACATCATGAGGAGGAAACAATTGGATCGTGGATTAACCACGTGCAGGAGGTTACGATGTGGAAAAACCTAATCCACTTAGGGTTAGGGTTTTGGTCTTTGATGTAAGGTTTTTTACCCATTTTGGTAGTATAAATATGTAGTGTGAGACATGAGGAGGGATATGTAAGTATTATGTGTGGAAGTCCTTTAGTTTTGAGTTGAAGTTACTAGTTTTGGTTTAAAGCTTTGGAGATGGTGTTGAATTAGTTTTGGAGACTTATGGATTGTAACTAAGGGTCAGGTCACAAGTTGTGGAGCTTGGTGCATCACTGGTCAGCCTCACTTATACATGTGTATTTATGCACTTCTGATGTAATGCATGTAGCGCAATAATTTGATGAAGATGAATAAAGAAGCAATGAATGCCATATCTTTGTGGACGTAGCCTGGGGGGGCAAACCATGGTAAAATCCTATGTATTTGTGTGGAATGTCTCTTTTATATGTGGCAATGGTTTATGATGAATCTAGTAGTTGTGAAATGTAGCGCGCACTAGATTAGTATGATATTTACTGCAGAATGAATGTTAATGAATGAATATGATGCTAGATATGATGAATGATGAAGTAGAAGAGTAATATGCCTAACATCCCCATGAGAAACATCCCTTCCATGACTGCAGACATACGGGTCATGCGGTCACCCATAATCCATCTCGGGTGAGACTGCATTGTGCACTCTGTTTGCAGTGTTGCCTTTTGGTATCCAGAAGGGTCGATGGTTTCTAGGGTTTTGTTGGAGAACTAAGGTAGAACCCGAGTCATCTCATACATCCCATAAATGGTTTCATTGCCAGTTGGAACTCAAAATATTGAATTGGAAGGGAAGTGATGACAAGGACAGTGAAGAGAATGTAGTGGTAGAAGGGGATGTTTAGGCCATGGAATCCTATTAAGCATGATATTGAAAGATGGTTGGAAATAAAACAACTTGAATTTGTGTAGACAAATAATAGAAGTTCCATGTATACACTGTGCCAGTATTTGGAAAGGTATGTGTTTACTGATCTTCATGAAGCATTTTTTCATTACTTTCCAGAGTTATTGCAAGAGTGGATATTGAGGTTGAAGGATAATCACTCGACTAATCGGATAAGACCAGTAGAGTGGAATACTAAGAATATTGAGCGGATACATAGGGTCAATAATAAATTCACGCGTGTAGTGTATTTTTGGTTAGACAATATTATTGCAGGATTTATTACTGAGTTTGCAGTTGATATTGCGAAGTCATACACTATGGCAGAAAATGAGTTTTTGAAGGGACCAAAAGGAAGGTACATTAGGTCACTTTACACTTCAATAAATATTTTATTACATGATAAAGGAGTGATGACAATGGAGTCAAACATCTAAATCTCTTTGCATGCATGGGGGAACTAGGGGAAGCACTAAGAAATATCTAAGATACAGAGAGGGATTTGGAGAGAGGACAAAAGAAGGAAGTAATGGATCCAATTATGATGTATGAGGAACAAAAAAAGGAGATAATAGACAGAGTAGGAGTGACGCTCAGTGAAATACCCTAGCAGTATAAGATCAATAGTAAAAAGAGGGAAGTAGCCAAGTGAGAGGGCTTGGACAGGGATGAGGAAGAGGTAGAGGATCTCCATGTGACAGGGTAGATTGAAGAAATCCTATGCACCACATATGAGAGGAAAACTAGAGGTCAAGGGTCTGACGCAGAATAAGGATCTCCATTATAGATCCAAATTATTATGTAACCCACAACCCCATGTGCGGCTAATACATCTGAATAAAAATAAAATTTTATACAACCAACAATTAGTGGTAGAAGGATTTTAGTTGGATGAGGGTCTTGTGTAAATTCAAGTAGAAGTACAAGTTCAACTAGTAGTAGTCAAGTATTTACACCGCACAAAGGTGGTAGTACAACAAACCTCACAATGGAAGTAGCAGATCCAACTATTTAGTTACTAGAGTTTCGTGGAGAAGGGTCAGAGGACCCAGAGAAACACTTGTTTATTTGTGAGAAGATTTGGGTAGTTAAGCATATCATAGATGAATATACAAAAATGGCGCAACTGGAGATCACATCCAAAGACTATGCACTAGACTGGTATATGGGCCTTGCAGTAAACAATCCACAAAGAGTGCCTACAACTATCACATATGTGAAGAAGGCATTAATCCATGAATTTTGTGACCAAGTTAAGAGGATCAGTTTATGAATGAGATGATAGAGATCAAACAAAGTCTAGGAGAGTTAGTTTGGGAAGTTGATTAGGAGTTCAAAAGATTGAAAGGTAAGTAGAAGTAACCTATCACAGATATGCAACATAGAAACTTATTTGTTAATTCATTATTGGCACATTTGAAATATCCATTGAGGAAATAGAAGTTCCAAACTCAAGTTGAGGCCTTGAAAACGACCTTGTAGTTGGAGGAGAATTAATATAAACATACATATCCAATTGTGGAAGAGTTGAGAGTAGATATGAAGAACCTGACATTTCAGTTGAATCAGAACAAAGGTAAGGAGAAGAGGGAAGTTGTATGGTGTACCTTGTGTAGAACAAAAGGACATCATAAGAATGAATGCCCAACATTTGCACAGTACTTGGGAACAAAATGTCGAATCCCTACCCACAGGAGGACCATGGTGTGAGATATGTAGAACACATGGACACGATCCCTATCATTTTCCCATGATGCAAAAGTATCAAACAGTTCCCAAGACCACATTTTGTAATTTCTGCAAGTTTGTAGGACATGAGGACAAGGATTGTAGAACCTTGGAAATAATGAAGGAGAAGACCTCAAATAATTATAGGGTGTAGGATGAACTAATGATAGTACAACCTACACAGTAGTTTACAGTGCAACCACAATATAATAACGTGAAATAGTTTATAGCACCACCGCAATATAAAAATGCACAATTGTTTGCAGTGCCCCCTCTGTATAATAATTTGCAACTGCAATACAATCAGGAACCACAGTATAATACACCGCACATAGATAATCAAGGTAAAAAAGGAGGCTTTAGAGGAGGAGGTCGTGGATGAAGAGGATTTGGAGGAGGTAGAGGAACATTAACCTATCATATTTGTTAAAAACCTGGACATTATGCAAGGGATTATCCACATCCACCAACGACATGTATGTATTGTCACACATCAGATCATGATACAAAAGAATGTCTGACATTGTTGACAAAGATATAGGAGAAGAGGAACTAGAACAATCAAAATATTCAATGGATTGTTTTGGAAACCAGAGAAGAGGATAGAAAGAAGATAAATATAGTTACTAGAGGTGGAGCCGAGACAGGAGCAGATGCAACAAAGAAGGATCATAACCAACATGAGTGGTTATGAAAGAATACAACACCTTAACAGAATTTTGATGTGCACAAGGAGAAGGAGACATTCAAGGAGGATAGACAAGAGATATCATATTAGACTTGGGGTTTGAAGTAAATGTTCTACCTAAGAAGGCATGGGAAGCCATGGGGGAACCCACACTAGGATATTCACCTATTTTGTTGAAGCTAGCAAATCAACATAGAGTGATACCAATTGGTAGATTGAAAGGCATACCACTGGATTTAGATGGTGTGTGCACTATGGAAAACTTTGAAGGGGTGTAGTAGATAATACTACACCCTATCCAACATTGTTGGGACTGGATTGGGAATTTGAAAATTAGGCTATCATCAACTTGAAGACTAGGAAGATGATATTTGAATCAAGAGAATACAACTTCCTTGCACCATTACATCCTTTAGAAGGAGGAATATATGTTGAACCTGCGACGGTGAATTTCATTACAGAAGACATAAACCGATTGTATAGAACTACCGTGCAAGAGGAAGATTATGTTAACCCAACAACAAATGGAATGCTTAGCTAGAGAACCATTAGTTTGTGTGCTTCAGACTCAAATACAGGTATGGAGAATTGGCAGCGGCATTTGCATGAGTTATCTACCAGAAGATGTGCAAGAATGACACACACACTAAGATGGGTTGGTACAGAGGTAAGAGAACCTCCTACTTTTTATGGTCAGAATGATTTAGAAGAATTTTTAACAAAGTTTGAGTTAGAAGTTTTTGAAAGTCAGAGGTTACCAGTTTTGGATATTTCTTTGAAAGCTACACCTACACATTGGTGGGGTACTCATAAGGAGAAGATTCAGAATTGGTATCAATGCAAAAGGTTACTACGCATTAGATTTGGCGCAGAACATGAGAACATATATTTGGATAAATATGATGAAATTGGACAACCCAGAGAACACTTAGACAAATGTATAATTCAATGGATATCGGTACCACCAGAGGAGTGGCCACACCACTTTATTCATACATTGGAAGGAATCCCAAGGAATTGGTACACATAATTGGAACTGCGCAGAGAAATTGCAAATTGAGAAGAGTTGCAGCAGAATTTTGTGATCACCTTTGCATTTGAACATGAGAATCGAGAGATAGATACAACACTAAAGTTGGTAAGAGATAGGATCTTTGAAGAATTGGAAGTTGAGATTGTAACAACTTATCATAACCAGAAGAGACAAACAATTAGATAGTTGTTACATTGTTATCATGTCGTAGAAGATGACCCGGTAGAAGAAAACCCATGCAATATCCAGATAACAAAAGTTGAAGGAGAAAGAGAAGTAAAAGGTCTAAAGCTAGATTCAGAATATTTTGTTGCACCACTGAAGATAAAGAAGGTACATATTGGAACAACAAATAATCCAAAGTTTGCAAGTATTGGAGACTATTGGGACAACCAGACAGTGGAAATAATAACATAGTTACTACGTGAGTATAGTGACCTATTTCCAATGACAGAATATTTAACTAGATGTGGCGAAGCAACAATAGTGAAGGATTGCAATGCAGAAACTGCAGTGCACTTATGATTTGAACAAGTAGTCACAAGGTTTGGATTCCCTAGAGTTATAATGAGAGATAAGGGGACTCATTTTATCAATAGTATTATCTAGGAAATGACTGAAGAATTTGAGATACATCATCAGAAGAGCACTCCATATTATCCTCAAGCTAATGGGACGGTGGAAGCATTTAACAAGATATTGGAGAATTCCTTAACCAATATTTGGAATGTGAACATGGATGATTAGGATTTGAAGATACCAACAATATTATGGGTCTATATAACTGCATGCAAGAAACTTACATGGAAGACACCTTTTAGATTAGTGTATGGACATGAAACAATAGTCCCCTTGGATATTTGATACCTAGTCTGTGCATTTCAATTATTATAAACATGACAAAAGAGGCACAACTCAAGAAATATTGACACAACTCATGGAACTAGAAGAAGACATGATTTTAGTTGATTTCCATCAGGAAGTTCAGAAATCAAAGGAAAAATCTTGGCATGATAGGCACATTAAGAACAAAAACTTAAAGGAAGGAGATCTGGTTCTCCTCTATGACAGTAATATTTGCAGCACCCAGGGAAGTTCAGGATGCATTGGCTAGGGCCATATGAGATAAAGTTTGTCATAGATGGAGGTGTTGTGAAAATGTAGGACTTAGCAGGCAAGGAGATTCAAGGATTGGTGAATGGTAGTCGACTTAAATTGTATAGGGGCATTCAACATACTAACCCTCAGTAGATTTCGCACATAGAATTAGAGTTGTGCATATTGTATATAGTAGGAATTAAAAAAGAAAAAGAGAAAAAAAAGGTGGAAAAATGAGAAAAAGACAAAAAGAAGTAGTAGATGGATAAGTGGTAGACAAATAGTTGAAGGATACAACATGCAACCGAAGTTAGTAAATGGTATGAAAAAATCTGAATACATTGTGCGATAGAAAAAGGTGAACGCGGTGTGCCGGAACGGAAAGCGGTCAGAAATATGGAAATTGTTGAAAGGAAAAATAGGGTGCGTTAGAAAATTTATGACAGGAGATATAAAAGTAGGAAACTTACACAACACGACTCATTGTGAATTAGAGCGATATTTTCAGGATTTTGCAGCATGGCGCCACTGAAAGTTGGAGCTCCCAGCCACATCGCAAGAAACTCACACAACAACACAAAGTATTTGTAGGAGAAAGCAACCACATAAGTAGAAAACCCTCTTGATCTTTAGGGAGTCATTGATGTGGCTACAATACCATCACCTGAACCAATTAGTCCAACAGTTGTCGAAGAACATGAGCCTATGACTGAGCAAATGGATTTTGATCCAAGGGTTGAAGAATAGAACCCGACAACATAACAAAACCCTACACAACAATTGGGTTTGGGAGATCCACAACGGATGAATTAGGAAGACGATGAAAGAATAAAGTCAGATGAGCCTAGGGAAGAGGTCTAACAAGAACATAAACCTATTGCAGGGACAAGACCGCAAACAAAAGAATAGGTACATGTCGAAGATGTCACAAGACAAATGAATTCTAATACAGAGGAAGAAGAGGATGTGCACCAGGCAATAGGGCCATCCACCGCGACAGAAAAAAGAAAGGGGAAATAACCAGTACAGAGGTCGCTACACAAGCAGTTACAAGTTAGAATAGCACTATCGTGCATACCTGAAGGAGTTACAATCTTGCCTGGTATTTTAGGACATGTGGAGAAATTGAAATACACATACCATGACATTGCAGATAGGGAGAAGTTCCCCGAGTTCAAGTTGTAGGTATATATGGAGAGCAAAGGGATAAGTTCGTCAAGAGTTCCAATATTAGAGTCAAAGCAATGGATTATAGGGTTGTATGATACATGAATAATGAACTTATTAGAAATTCCACATTTTAGAAGGGGTAAAGGTGTTAATAACTGCATGAAGCAATTACTAGACTTCGTGCATGGAGGTGTTATGTGGATGAACATACCAGTTTCAATTGATGTGGACCTAATTGCAGAATTAACAGGTCTACCAACTAATGGAGAAAAGCTAGAGCCATACCTAGATGACAAGACTGAGGAGAAGGATAATGTAGAAGAAAGTGAGATCGGAAGAG
>CBVK0100485327.1:0-18647 GCA_900067695.1 Picea abies
CACCCTAGCTATAGAGAAACCTGCGAACACCTCGCACCCTGGCTATAGTGCAACCTGCGAGAATAGGTCATTCTCGCACCCTGTCTATATAGAAACCTGCGAACTTCCCTTTTTATAAGGTTTTTACATAGGAAAAAGCAACTTCTTTTCTTAGGAGAAGTTCTTCTCCCTTCTCTCTTTAGGAACTCAGGCCACTGACCCCTCTGAAGGCAATAGATAGGTTTACATCATTAACGATCATAGGGATGACGAAAATAATATGTAACACCTGGTCCTAAGGAAAAATTCAACATGGGCACCAAATGACAAAGGGGATCTAACTAGGGAACCCATTTTTGGTAAGTCTCTACCATCTATTAGCGACACTACTTATAATAGATGGAAGGTTTTGTGTCACAACAAATGGGTTTGTACCGAAGGCATAAAAAATGGTAGTTGAAGGATAATGAAAAAATGCATGATGGAGTGGATACCTATCCTATATGCTTGGTTATGAAAATACCTTCCCGAGGTGACGAACAACTAATCATGACGTTGAAATCCACAAGAAAACTGAGTCAAAACTACAAAATCTAGCTCAAAACCACTTTTGAATTAGTCCATTAGGTGAAACAATAGCATGAAACTATATAAAGTGGGTAAAAATAGCTTATAAATAGTCATAAAATAAAAAATTATTGTATCATTTTGATTTTTACCCAAATAGTGAAATTTGGACCAAAACTACCTCCAAGATTCAAACGACGATTGCGGGAGCTTTAGGCAATGAAATCATGAACCGTCTGGATCAGGTAACTCTACATCTCATCCTCTTCAAATTCAGTGGATTA
Source organism: Picea abies (assembly GCA_900067695.1). NCBI lineage: Eukaryota > Viridiplantae > Streptophyta > Pinopsida > Pinales > Pinaceae > Picea > Picea abies. The sequence continues at coordinate 831 of CBVK0100485327.1, forward strand.
CATTTTTGAATTAGGTTTCAATTTTTTAGTTTTTGAGGATGTAAATTAGGAATTTCGATATACGTGCAATGGCTTTGTTTATGTCACATATACGATGAGGTATAAGATACTGTGTGAACCACAATGAGTATTTATTAAGCCCTAAATGAAAATGTATGTAAGGGAAGCCACGTACAGATATGAAAATGGCCAAAAGAAGGGTTCTAAGTCAAAATTTGATTTGTCTTTTGTAGAATGGTCCTTGAATGGAGAGAGTGAGAGCATGCGGAGGTAGATGCAGCTGTGGATTGAGATCCAGTGGCTCAAGTGGCTCTAAAAATATGTGTCCTTTATAATTTTTTGGATCTCAAAGGAATGAGGACCCAAGTGAGGTTGTTGGAGATGTTGGTGGGTTACTGGGATCCTGATAGTGAAAGATTTATCCTCGATGGACAACCATTGAGGATCAAAGTAGAGGACATCTACTTCTTGACTAGTCTATCATGCCAAAGAGAGGTTTTCAACCTCAAGTCACATGGAGTAGGGAGTGGGATGAAGATTGAGGAGTATATTGATGCCCACTGTGTAGAGGGGACTCCAAAGGTGGGAAGTCAAGTCCCTATCCGGGCAATAAATAACCTCATCCTGAAGATCATCGTGCTTGTATTGACAAATATTATTGGTTTGGATTCATTGCACCAGGCATCGAGGCCGCTCATGTTTTACACAGTAGATTGTGTGAGGCCCATTGTCTATGACCGGTGTACCTCACTGCTGACCAATACAAAAGGTTAGTTGACAGAGTGCAAAGAGGGGAGTAAGAAAAACTTCGGGTTTTCCTCTATCTTTTGCATATTCTTTTTTGAGCGGGTTCCAGGTCTAGGACCTAGAGTGGAGATCCTTCCTACAGGACCACGCAATCCATCTATGGTGTGGTGGATCGAGATCATGAGACGACAGGGGGGAGGTAGGGTGTCAACACCCTACAATGATGATTTTTCTTCTGGTGGTGATGGAAATTCATTGCTCTGGATGACTATCCCTATGTAGGGATTGATTTCAGAGGAGATCTAGATATGCCACTTCCACCAGGGGCCGCCTATGGTGACATAAGTAAAAGGTTTTTTAAATATTTCCTTTTTTTGTATTTTTGTATTTAAGGAACAAAAATATTTTTTGGATGGTGCTTACATACTAACTAGAAATTTGTGTAATCGTAGACATGGGTCCTCGATGGCTAGAGGGACTCCCTCGACATAGACAGAGGAAACAGGGAGATGAGGTGGTGGGAGGAGAAGCAGAGAGAGTTCTACAAAACATGCAGGGAAACCTATCATGTTTGACATAGAGGATCCCAATGGTTCAGGTAGAGGATCTACCTGAATCCATGCAACGATAGGTGGCTGGTATAACTAGAGCATGGGTATGACTCTTCTGGCATCTCACAAATGCCATGGTTTTCTACCATGACACACACTCAGTGCCATAGGCATAGGTGTCATGGGATATGTATACCGGTTGTATATGTGTATTGAGGGTTTTAGCCCCAATTTTGTAATATAAACACCATATTTTGAAATATATAAAAAGGGATCTTCGACTTTACTTATATATTACAATGTGTACATTGATGTGACGGTTTTCTTTTCTTTATTAATGTGAAAAATGCCAATATAAAATGTAATTAGCATAGGTATCAGATACATAATTAGAATTCCTAGGAATGTGATAATATGTAATAAAATCAAATTGTCGTTCTAAAATATGTACCCATAGGAATCGACAGAGTAAAGTAGGATCATGCACATGGTAACGACCATTCAACTGACATACTACTAACTGGGAATCCAGACGAACTTCTAAAAAGTCAATACCATGCGAGATAGCATCGTGCAAAAGTTCTATGATGACACTATATTCGGCCACATTATTCATGGATGGCCCTAGGCATACGCCACCTGAAGACACTAGTAGACCCTTGGGTGATTAAATCACCCAAGCGGTGGAAGCTAAGTTCTGTGTATGACAATTGGCTCCATCTGTGAATCCTAGGTAGACCAAAGACTCTGTTGACATCTGCCAACAAAGGGAAAACTCGATAAGCAAGTCAAAGACAAAAGAAAAGGAGAACAAAGATGTATATACACTAAATTTACATTAGTATACAAATAGTTATGCCCAATCTTGGGGCTCAAGCATAGTACATTTTCAAGTAGAGCCCATTTTTGGGCTCAACCAACTTATTCCCTTCATTATATTCTAATTCGTAGGCTCATTTTTCTAGGACACATTGCATGATGTAAGGACTGTGACACATGGGTTTAAACTTTCCTGCCCCTAGTGGTTCTTTGGCTTGATCATACAAGAGGACCAAGTCACCCTCAACATACAACCAGGGATAGAAAGACTTGTCGTACTAAACCTTGACGCGTTTCTTATTCACCTCAATAGCCGTAAAAGTGTCGCGAAATTGCTCATTAAGACTCTCGAGGTGTATAAGGTGTCACTCTAAATATGAAGTGTCAGGTAGGAGCTCGACTTCCAACTTGAGAGAATGGATTTTGTATTCAATAGGAAGGATTGACTCCACACCGTGCACTAAATGGAAAAAGGAAAAACTAGTGGCAGTCTTAACCTAGGTTAGGTATGCCCAAAGCACGGGATATAGCATGATGTGCCAATTGGAATTACTCTAACTGACAGTTTTTTGCAAAATGGTCTTGAGAGACTTGTTGAAGGCCTCTACTTGCCCATTTTCCTAGGGGTAATAGGGAGATGAATGGCCATGTCTAAACCCCAGCTTAGATGCTAGTTCTACCATCATTTCATTCCAAAAGTGACTGTCATGGTCAGTGACAATCTCACTCGAGATACCGAACCGAGCGATAATTTGGTTGAACACGAAGAAGAATCCAGTCTTCCCATCATATTTTATGGTAGGCATGGCTTCATCCCACTTATTAAAGTATTCGACAGGCACGATAATTTATTAATTCCCCCCAGCCGAAGTTGGGTTGAAATCGACAAAATCTACCCCCCACTTGGTTAAGGGACCGATGATAATGACTGGGTGAAGAGGGGTTGGATGCAAGCACATTTTGCGAGTGAACACTTGGTAGGGGTGACACTTCTTAACTGCTTCTATACAATCTTTAAAGATAGTAGGCCATAAATAACCGACTCACAATATTTTTTGGGCTATCGTAAGCCCAGATAGGTGACCACCACAATCCTCTTTGTGGAAATCATTTAGGACTGACTCGGCCTCCACATGAGTCAAGCAACGATGAAATATATCACATATTCCTCAGTGATACAAAGTTTCATCGTCGATGGTATACTTTTTGGCTTGGTATCTAATACGTCACTGATCATCTCACGAGAGATGCTGAGTGAAATTCAAGGTTTGAAGATATAAAACAATGTCTCGATACCAGGGTTCGGACGACAAGAAAAGGAAAATGTGTTTTTCTTCAAACAAATCAACATGGCTAACATCCTCGTCTAATCGTGGAAAATCATATATTAACTCTAGGAAAACTAGCGATTTCTTAGACTTAGCCGAAGCGAAGTTGAGATCAAACTCTTGTAAGATGAAAATCCATTTATTATATTTCCCCCCTATGATACGCCTTAGTCTTACAAAGTAATATATAGTGATGTAAGCATTGGACTGCATGAACAACAACCAAATATATATTTTCAACGTGAGAGTAATTAAGCTTAGGACCGACTAAATTTCGACTGAGATAGTAGATGACATGATCATGGAGCTCATCATCCTCCTAAACTAGAACCATACATGGAAATATACAACAAGTAATATCTACTGTAATCAAGAGACTTCAATAGAGGGTCTGATACTAAGGCTTTCTTCAAAGCATCAAAAGACTCTTGGGATCGCTCATCCCAGATAAAAGGGGTGTCTTTCTTCAAGAGGCACATGAAACCCTTAGTGATATTGGCATAATTCACTATGAACCAATGTAGAAAATTAGCTTTCCCCTGTAAACCTTGAATTTGTCTAATTGTGCGCGGGGGAGTCAACTGAAGTATTGCCTCAAACTTAAGAGGATATACCATGATCCTCGTCTTGGAAACTAAAAATCCTAAAAGACAACCAGAATTAATACAAAAGATGCATTTGTGAGGATTTAATCAGATTCTATAGTAATGACATCTTTCAAAAACAAGTTGAAGGTGCGTAACATGATCCACTCTCTTGCGAGAGTGAGCAGCAAGATCATCAAGGTAGGTTCTGACTATGTGATTGAGATCATGAAAAGCAAAAATCATGGCTTGTTGGAAGTTTTCTCCTGCATTTTTAAGGTCGAAAGGCATTTTCCGGTATGCAAAAGTACCCCAAGGAAATATAAATTTCATCTTGTGTTGGTCCTCAGGTTTGATCTAGATTTAGTTATATCCTAAAAATCCATCCATAAAAGAAAATATATCTCTTCCCGCACACTCATCGAGAATCTAATCAATGAAAGGCATGGGGAAGTTATATTTAGGACAATCCTTGTTCAGGTCACAAAATTCCATACACACATGGATGATTCCTTTCTTTTTATTCACAGGAACGGGGTTGGATACCCATTCAGTCAAAGGAACTGGGTAGATGAAGCCAACATTAAGTAGCTTCTCCACCTCTTCCTTAATAGTAGGGGCCTTCCTAGGGTTTATAGATCTAATACATTTTCAAATAGGTTTAGCATCCAGATAATTTCTAATCTCATGTTCGAAAATATGAGGTTCGGTCCTTGGCATCTCTTCATACGACCAAGAAAATACATCTTGAAATTCTTTGAAGAGTTTGGTGTAGATCAAAATTTATTTTGGGGAACAATCTACACCTATATTTATGTTTTCAATTTTGCTAGGGGTATGAGAGATATCGATCATGATGGTAGGAAAAATACTCGCGATGTTTCCTTTGGCATAAATTTCGTGTGTATCAAGTAGAACTATGGTGTGACCGACTATCTCACTTAAGGTAGACCGAAAGTCATCTTGCTCGATTCTTTCAAGAATTGGGAGAAAATAAGATTGATGATGCATATCATCCCAAGGTATCTCAGAACCATTCATGGCTTTGAGGATGGATTCATCCAAAGGAAAAGTCTCATCTAAGAAATCATGCGAACAAGACAGTGAGGTGGCCCATACAGGCCTAAGAATAAGATCCTCCTTGTCCATCTGTGAGGTAACAGGATTGGGATCAGTGGAAGAGTCAAGAACAACTTGATACACAATTTCTGCTACCAATAGTGCCATAGCCATGCTAGCATGAGAATAACCTTCACACTACGAGTTCGAAGAATATAGGGTCCATGGATCAATAATATAGGAAGTGTGGAAATAAATGGACCTCCCTGCTGAAGCAGGCCTACTAGACATGGCATAAATGTGGTGAATCGGTGCTGAGAATTCGAAAGTAACCATGAGGGAAGAATACATTCTGACACTAATATTCTCAGTTCTTGGCTGATAATTGTCGATCACAGGGATCGACTATCCAACAAATGCGTTAGAACTAGAGTACGCAAAGGATAATTGGTCGATGGTCATGATCTTCCCTTTATGATGAAAACAAAGCTTACGAAAGATGGATGATACGAAGATAACCATATCATAGGTCCAATTACAATCTAGTAACAAGTTATAATCAAGAGGTGCATCAACTACCTCTACCTCCACCTCTACTATATTCCCACCTAACTGGACTAGAAAGGCAAGGAGAAAATCATGAGGGTGGAAGGAATGACCGTCAAATGTAGTCAACATGTTCGATGACTTGGAAAGGGTCAGAGAACCGAGAACTTTCCAACAAACCAATGACATCATGCAGGTGGAAAAACCTTCCTCAACAACCACATGTTTAATGGTATACTTGGAATAATTCATGTGGATTTGGAAAGCCACATGGTAAGGTAAGTGAGGCTTCACATCCATGACATCAAACTTGATAAATTTTGAGCCACTAGGTTCAAGAGTTGCTAAGGTAGAGAGTAAGGCATTCCTCTATGAGGGACATGTCTAGAGTACCTCCAAAGCTGACATCTCACAAGGGGTTTGGCCCAGGTCCTCAACAATAGAGTAGTTTTGGGTAGCTCTAGCATTAGGATTGTGGGTAGAGTGCTTAAGTAATCCTTTCAAAATATGAGGTAGTGGCTCTGGTTTCTCAATCTATAAGTTCATCTCCGAAGGAGCAGGGGGAGCTTCTAGAATAGATTTATCTTGCGAAGAGCTATAATAACAATATCGGGTGGCTATATCAATTTTCCCATCGACCATGTTGATGCATACGTGATCGCCATCTTGCAGTGGTGGGTTTTGACTCCCACCGGCCGCATTTCCGACATTTGTAGAGCTTGAGGCTAAGTATTGGTTATGTGGGAATGGATTTGTCAACACAGTGGGTAGTATATTCAAAATCCTCAGAGCCTTCACAATTTTGGGGCATAAATGTGTAAGGTGGTCATCGGTACAAAGTTTACAAGGAAAATTTACCTTACATTTCTCTTTATTTCCCTCTCAAGCATTATCATTCTGCTTCCCATTATTATATTTTTCCTTGGGTTTTTTACCATTTTTCCCACCCTTATGATTGTTTCAACCTTTCCTTTTATTCCCATCTAGTTGTTGGTCACCATTTTGGTTTTTCGACAATTGCACAGAATGTACATTCACCAATTGGGTGGGTTTGGAGGACCCAGATGAAGTTGGTCCTCTAGCATACTTCGTTGCTGAGTGTGTGGACTTTACATTGAAAAACCCTACAATTCCATTGGCATGAGGTCTGGGTTTTTTCCTAGGATCGTAATTTGACCACGGTGCTTCTAGAAGAAGGTGATATAACATCCCAAACTGAGCATATAATAAATCTAATTGTTGGGCTTTAAAGATAGCTTCTTCCTCATTGGAGACCCCGGAAGTAGCAATGTCCTTCGAGATAGGAGGGTGAAAATACTTTAGGAACTATTCTAGGAGAAATTTCGGGATTATAAGGGTCTTAATCAACCACCTCCATGTATGCCACTCCTAGATATGATCTGAGATATGAGTGGTGGTGTCCTAGCGTAAATTTGACAAATGTTCGAGGCCAGCATCATAATGAATGGGAAATTGAAAGTGGTTGAGAAATACCATTACCAAATGATTAAATGACCCATATGTCCCCCTAGGTAGCTCAATATACCATTGTGAAGCAACTCCAATGAGAGTGTGTTGAAACAATCATAATCTAATAGAATCATGGTTCAGGTAATTCGATGAGCACCAAAGTTGAAAGGTAGTGACATGATCACCAGGGTCCTCTCCATTCTTACCTTCAAACTTTGGAATGTATGAAATAAGTTTGGTGGGGATGGGGGGCCATGGGGGATCATGACTCACTGGGTCATTCATTAACTTAGACAAGCTTGGCAGATTGAGCATGGCCAAAATAGGGAGACATGCTTGCGACATTTGGACCCAACCTCTCATGAAGGATTGTGCTTGCAGAACTGCAACCATCTAGGATTCTAGTTGGAACCATAGCCCTGTCCAAGATTATAAGGCCCTCCTCCAAGATTATTCATATAATATGGGTTGGGCATCATTCCAGCAAGAATGTTCTGATAAGGATTATGAAAATTCCCCCCAACTGGATTAGATCTGGGTTGGGGGTTTCCCAAAGTGTAAGAATGACCTCCTCCAGGTGGGAACCTAGAGGATTGAAGTGGATTCATCATGCCAAAAGTATTGGTCATAATTGGCAATGAGGAGGTAGGGATATAGGGAGAAACTTGTCCACCAACTAGTTTGTTCCATCCAGCCATAGAAGGATTAGACCCGGGGTTAAGAACAGGGGCACTTCCTACTTTAGGATTCATTTGGGGGATATGAGAACCACTAAACATCAAAGGAGTGTAAGGAGGTGTAGTTCCCCCAAGTCCAAGGCTAGCGTTAGGGCCAACAGTTGGGATGAAAGTCGAAAACTGTGAAGTGAAGTTAGGCATACCATAAGAAAATGGACTAGAAGCCATAGGGATGGACTGAACATTGTAACTCAATGAGTGACCAAAACCCCCAAAAGGGTTTGAGGCAAGAGATGAAGCATTAACTACAGGCCGATCCATAGTACCAGTATAAGCCTTCAACATTATAACTCTAGCGGCTACAGGAGTCAAAGGGGTGCCATTAACTATAATGGGTATGGGAGTCAAAGAACTCCCAGTGTTATGAAGAATAGACTCAATAATCATCCTTTTGAAACCACAAGTCTAAAAGGTGGATGTGTTTGTACCACGCCTAAAAACTCTACGCATTTTAGAAGTAAAGAACTTGAAAACTAGTGGTAATTGTAACAACTGTCGGGACCAGTGAGAAAGTTGGTCTGAATCCACGATGACTTATGACTCTAAAAAATAAAAAAAATATCCTAAGGCCAACTAGTAGTCAAAGAGAATACAAAAATTCAAATGAAAAATATGCATGCAAAGGGGCTAAAGTGGTTGAGTGGCCTCCCTCACTAAAGAATGTATGCCTCGTCCAAGAGGGGGACTTGAGACTCCCTGCTAAATTTTGGAGGTAACAAAATTAGTTATAGGGGCCCTTGTGGGCTTAACAACCAGTCGATCAGATCCCCCTAGAGAGGTAATCCTCCATAAAGGTTGTGTGTTGTTTGACCCCTATCTGACCCAGGGTACAATCAGAATAACCCCTACAAGTAACCTATGAGATACCTAAGTCAAGAAACTAATAAACCACTGTATAATTGATGCACAAGCGAGCAGTTGTAAGTCTGGATCACCATATGGGTAGGGTAGAAAAGCCCAAAACCTTGAAAGTACCACCTCTTAGGGAGGTATGGGCACTAGCAAGATCCCCAAATATGAATAAATCCACAGAAATATCTCTGATGCTAGGCAAGTATCCAGGAGTTATCCCTTCAACTAACTTCGCGTGACCTCGTGATTAACTCCGGTGTGAGCAGAGCCTCCTGATATTACCAATTATACAATGGATTTCTCAACTCCCTGTCTCAGACACATATGTTGATTCAATTTCCTTAGATAAATTTACTCACAAAAGCCTATTCCAAGGCACTAAATCCTAGGCTAGTTTGTGCACCCTAAAAATAAAATCGTGGCTAATCAATTTTAATTTAAAGTGTAATATTTATTTGTTGTGATTACTCAAACATGTATGGAAGTGAAACTCATGATGCTATGAATCTACAGGAAAATAAATATGAATATAATGCAAAGTCTATCTTTAACTTTTTCAATGAATGATATGCATATAAAAATAGTGCAATTTTCAATTTCAACTCTGGAATTCAGAATTAAAATGCAATCTTTCACTAAATTCACTAAGCTAATGATAAAGATTCAAAAGACAAAAATGCCAAGCAATGTAAAATTCCTATTTTTTTTATTTTCAATATACTAAAAAAGAAAATGCATGGATTGATAAGCAACCTGATATATAAAATTCTACTGTGTATAAAAGAAATAACTCAAGCAGAATACCAAGTAGCCAAGAAAACAGCCTAGAGTACAAGGAAAAATCAAAAAATGAAAAACAAAGAGAAATACTACGCCCAAAAATTGAAATCCAAATAGGTTTCCTGTCGACCAGGGGAATCTTAATGGGCACTACAGAGACTTAAGAAGGATCAACAATAATCAAATCCCACCCAACAGTCACTAAACCAAACATACAAGCAAGGGAAAGTGGTATATGTGATTGTTCAGGAGAAAAGTGCATATATACACAACTTGCAGTGAGATAGCACGTGTGTATACATGACTATCAAGGTAAAGGGAGTGTACAGGATTTAAAACAAGGCCAGGCAAGGGAAAAGGATGAAAACTTAGACCCAAAGTGAACAGAATTTGTCAAGCAATGATACAACATGAAAAACAAAGGAACAAGAGAAATTCAAGAAGAAAAAGTACTTCAACCCTTAGAAGGAAGATCATTCCCTGGCGGAGTTGCCAATTCTGTTACGAGGGAAAAAATCTCTATGGCCAAGGGTAAACCACAACAGTCAGGTATGACTGCAAAAATTGACTTAATTCCAACATATGATATACAAACTAATGTGTAAGATAAGAAAGAAGACTACCTCGATCCAACGTTCGATGATGTTCCACCGTTAAGCACTTTGACCCAAATCTTTGTACCTACAACAAGTTATTAACAAACAAGAAAAGCAAGTATATAGTGATAATGTAAAAGGGGTTAGCACATCAGATAGCATAATCCATTAATAAACATTACAAACATTCCCATGGATAATAATCATATTTTTCACGATACCAATAGGATGGGAAAGGAGTATTTTTATTAATAAATGATCAACAGAAGTGACAACATTACAGACTTCCGTGTCGTCACGGTTCGAAACCAAGAAACCAAGTTCCTTCCAACTATGCCTTCACCACTTTAATCCTCCACCAAAGGAAAGATCATAGAAAAGAGACAATGAGGTTCTCTCATCAATAGGGAAAGATATTGGGGGTTGAATATTGTGTTCGGACTTGAGGGACAAAGGGATGTAGACTCAATATGAAGTAATTTCTCCAGAGTAACTTTTCTCTTAAAGTTGAATGCTTTCTCTCTTTTTCCATAGCTCGGAATTGTGCTTTTATAGTCTTCAAAATGAAACTGAAGGGTCGAGTCAGAGCATTTCTAGTATGTGGAAGGCCAAGGATCAGAGATCTCTTGTCGTGACATGGAAAACCAACTCCATTTTTTTATTTTCTGGAACAAATCTTGATGTACGTGGGTTGTAGTGGAGCTGCCTATGTATACGCATTATGTATAGAAAATAGGGTGCGTATATGTGGAAAAATATGTATTTTTGGCTCTGGATTCATCAAAAAGGGGTGACAAGTTTGCATAGGGAAATGGAAAAAGGCCCTCTGTGCAAGATAACAATGGTGAGGCAAATATTGCCATAACATCGGCTAGCTCCGTCGGCATAACTGATGTGGTAGTCCAATGGAGGAGGCATCTGTCAATAACACAAATGATAGATTAGACGTAAGGCATGGAGGGGAAGGAAGAAGACTAAAAACTCTATGAAATGTGTAAAAAAAAGAAAAATCCTAGTGTAGAAGGGTTACTCTTAGGCATAAAATTTCTTTAAGTACAACTCCTTGACGGGTTCTTTGAGAGGGTGGCCTTCGGGAGAGGCCAGGATGTATGCACCTTTAGTGAGGCAATTTTTGATGATGTAAGGTCCATGCCATAATGACTAAAATTTTCCATGGCTGAGGGTAACATGAGTGATATCATAAGAAAGGAAGAGGTCGCCTTCGTTGAATGAGAGAAGGTTAAAATCTCGATTGAAGGTGTCCTTCGATCATTTTTTGGCTGCTTCTTTGTTCTATAATGAAGATCGATGGTCTTCATCCATTGATTCTAAGTTCAACAAACACTGCTCCATTGGAGAAGAGTCGGGTAATAGCTCAATAATGGTGCGTAAGGTTTGAATTTCACACTCGATGGGGAGAGTGGCCTTGACCCCATGGGCAATATGAAATGGTGTAAATCTAGTGGCAGTTTTAACTACTATGTGATAAGCCCACAATGCGGAAAACAACATATGATGCCAATTGGTCTTATGTTTGTTAACCATTCACTGTAACATGGTTTTGAGGACCTTGTTGATTGCCTCTACCTTTCTGTTGGACTGAGGGTAGTATGGGGAGGCAAACTCATGGGAGAAGACTAACCTAGAGGAGAGTTTGATGAAAATATTGTTCTCAAAGTGTTTCCCTTGATTAGATACTAACTATAGTGGGACCCCAAAGCAGGAGATGATGTTATTAAATAAAAAACGTGTCAGCAGTGTTCTTGAAGGTGGGCATAGCTTATTCCCACTTGGTGAAGTAATCGACTACCACAATAATGTACTTGTGTCCATTGCTGGATGGAGGGTTACAAGCCATGAAGTCAATGCCCCATTTGAAAAAGGGGCCGACGGTGATGACCAGGTGGCACTCGGGATTTGTGGGCATAAAGCTAGCATTTGCCATAGCATTTCATGATGTGGATACAGTCATGAAATAATGTGGGCTAGGAGCATCCTGCTCAAATGATTTTCTGGGCGGTGTACATCCCTGAGAGGTGACCTCCGCAAGCACTGTTGTGGAAATCATTCAAGACTCTATCATCTTTATCGATGTTCAAACAACGACGAAGTATGGTGTCAACCCCTCGTCGATATAAGATATCACCAATAAAGAGGTAGTGGGGGTCCTAGTGGAGAATACATCGATGATCATCCTGGGAAAGGTGGTTTCCAAAATTCTATGTTTGGAGGTAGACAAGGAGATCATCGTACTAAGGTTCATCCAAGAGGATGTAAAAGAGATGTTCATCGAGGAAGTATGTATTGATGGGAGAACTAGTAGTATCGAAGGGAAAGGTCGTAATGAGTTCGGCTAGGATGAGGGATTTCTTGCTCTTGGGTGTTGAAAATTCAAGGTCGTACTACCGAAGGATGACCATCCATCGAGAAAATTTACCATTAATTTGCCGGCGACTGAGAAAGTATTGCATGGGGTTGGAATCTTCTACAACTTTGGTAGTGCGATGCAGGATGTAATGGTGCAGTTTCTGGACTACGAGGACAACTGCAAGGGCAAGTTTTTCTTCGTGATTGTACTTCAAGGGTGGCCCTGAAATATTTTTTTTAATGTAGTAAATGACATGATCATGGTTGTTTTTGGAGCCGCCCCTGTTTTTTCACCTCGCGCAATTTCCAACATTTGATACTTGAGATCTAAGGTTGTTTTTCTTTTCCTTTCGAAACCATAAGACTCTGAAATCTTGTCACCTGAATAACAATGCTTTTTCACTTTCAAAAGAAAAGATCCATTTTTCGCAAGTATGTTTGCTTTTTTGTTTTATTTTGGAATATCGCAAGTCGGATATCGCAAATCGGACACTTTAATTTTTGAATCCGCGAGTCCCGAGTCGCGAAACTGTGAACTCGTTTTTCAAAATTTTCACCCAAGGCATTGACTATGGTAAAACCCTTAACCCTTGATTAGACATCGTTGGGATTTCACGCCTCGGCATTCGTCGAACCCAAGTTTTGGTTCTTACAGCCCCGATAGCTGAGAACACGATAACTTTTGTGAGAACCTTGGTCGATAACTAAAGGTAAAAAACTAACCATGGTTAGTGTTGGTTCTCGGCACATCGCCACTCGATACTTTCTTTCATGAAGTTAAAGTGTCCAAAACTCCAATTCACGAAATTGCGACATGATTATGGCAAGATTAATTAGTCGCCTAATCTAAGATTTCCTTCTCTTAATTTGAGCTTTAATTATCGCCACATCGTGATATCGCTACACGGCATATCATTCTCCCAAAAGTCTGTCCTCAAATTCCTGAGTCACGATATGGCGAGTAAATTAATTATGTAATTAAGGATGCACCAAATCATGATTACCATTGATTACATTAAAATCGACACTCGCAGTCTCGCGAGTTAAAGGGTCAAAATACGAAAAGGAAGTTCACGATGTAGCGAAAGGTGAGAAAATTATTTGAGTCGTTAAGTTTTGTAATTTTAAATTAAACAAAATATGTCCCGTGCATCAAGGTTGGCACATTTCACGAGGTACTTACTTACTCTCCATAACTCGATTGCCTGTCAAGCCGTCGAACATTGATGACATTAATGAGAAATTAGGGTAAATCCACGAATAAATAAGATCAGATTTATTCAATAAATGTGGTTTTATTCACGATTTGACAGACTTATTTCAAAGGTACAAGATTTTCAAATATATACGAAAGTTGCGTTCTATTTTAAAACATTTCTCTTAAGCGCATAGAGCTCACTTTTCTCCGAGGAAACTCATTTCCGCATGTATACACAGGTCTATTGCAGAAGAGCAAAAAATCAAGCTTCAGCTATGGCACCAAGGAGAGCAGTGAAAGCAAATGTCGAGGTTGCAGCACAGGGTCCAGACAATGTCTCAGATACTTCACCTCAGACAGGTGGCTCAGTACCCACCTGGTCGTTTATTTCAGACATTTTGCAATCCAAGTTGGTAAACTATATGGACTCTAATGACGATAACAATGATATTGTGAAGGACGACCTGAATACTAAGTACAAGACAATTGTTCAGTCGGGAATGCACCTGGTTGCAACCAGACCTCGATTGCTCCCATACTACGACATGATCCGATGGGCATTGGATCACATCGACCTGCCCTCTAGAACCATCGTAAATGACCGACAGGCCATGGTCGGGACTTTTAGGCCCGAGCATATCCAATCTATGTACAAGATCCCAACAACTTCTGAATACACATATGGCAAAGAATTCTTGGCGGACTTCAAAAAGAATGAGTGCGAAGAATTTCACAAAACCATGCCAGGATTGATAAAAGATTGGGTTTCACACCCCGCGGCATTCAGAGCGAATGACAAGGTCATGTATTCAATTTCTTCACTGGAGCCACACTATATGTATGTGGTGATGATGACTTGTCGGCTTTTCGTATGGGAGGATACAACACATTTTTACATCCAGTGGGTACCTCTCATCTTTCAGGTAGCAGAAGGTTCCTCATTCAATTGGGCAAAAATGCTCTTCGATAGTTTGTTCAACAGGATCACAGAGTACCGGGAGAAAAAGGTAGCCGGGAAACCATACGGATTCTTCATGTCCGCATATATCATGGACACGATATGCTCCATGATGCATTTTTCTTTGATGAATTGGGCTTGGAGTCCAACCCAAGAGAAAATTGTTTATGAGTACCACGACAAGCTACGGGAAAATAATGAAAATAAGTTTGTTTATGAGATTTTCAACTGGGTGATGGTGCCCCTGCACATCGCCCTTTTTGGTCTTTCTCCACCCCGCATCTCAGATAGTATTGCTACGAATCTGAGCCATATTGCAGACTGGTATGTAGAAGAAGAATTCTCCTATTTGAGAGTATTTGGAGCTGTTGTTCCTCCTCTAACGCTACCACTATTCATCCCCGACAAGATATCTTGTCGCGAGATTGCTCGACAAACAATAATTGGCGGAGTGAGCAAAGAGCTCAAAGCATCATCAAAAAAGGTATGGCCATTTTTCCCTGTCTGGCTAAATTCCTATTCCTTATTAGATTTCGGACATGCTAAGGCTGAGGCCGCAGCCTTAGAAGACTTGAGCCTAGTCTCTATTGAATACAAAAAGCATGATCCGCAGAGAATTGTAAGCACCCATTTGGGAAATTGTGGATTAAAAAGGTTTGAACACGAGTGTTCGCCCTCAGATGATGTTTTCCGAGGGGCGAGGTCCTATTCGGAAGTGCAATTTCGAATCAGATCTCTGGCACCCGAAGACAGGGCTTCTGTTTTAAAGTTTCAGGAGCATAGGAAAAGGTGCCTCCCCGTTGTGCTGGGAGGTTTGGGACTTCCCAAGGATAAATAAAAGGAGGCTGAAAGTTCTGAGGGGAAAACTTCTAATTCGGGAAAACGTCAGGAAGGGGAGCAGGAGAAGAGTCCTAAATAGGGGAAGAGTCCCGAACAGGGGAAGAGTCCTGAGCAGGAAAAGAATCCCGAGACAGAATAAGGGACTACTGACCCACCCAAAGAACATAGTCCAGAGGTGGAAGTAAAAAGCACAGACCCACCAGAGACTCAAAATCCGGAGACAGAGACGAAGGCCTCTGATCCTCCGAAGGAGCAAGGTTCATTCGACACACCAGGAAAGGCAAAAAAGAAAATCAGGGAACCAATCACCTCTGTCACACCCTTGCATTCGGCACAGGGAAATGTTAGCGAGGGATGGATACTTGGTGAAGAACTAAGACCTATAAGGGCAGAGGAACTCCCTCCTAATGAATTATTTTTTGACAAAAAGAGGAAAGTTGTAGTGAAGCGAGAATTTTATCAAGAGGGAGAGTCCACTGTCAAAAGGTTCAAAGTGATGACCGATGGGATGAACAAAAGAAAATATGAATTTGCCACAGAGATTGCAGGCACGCTAGGAGCGTATGCAACGATAAATCAATTCTCGGTCTCGGCGTTAAAAAATCAGCTCAAAGCAAAGAATCGCCTGATCAAGACTCTTGAGGCCAGGTTAGCTTTGGCAACAAAAAGAACTAAGATTCAAGCAAGTGGAGAAATAGAGCTGGCTCGATTGGCCGATAAGAAAGAAATCGAAGTCCTCAAGACCAAGCTGGAACAGGAAAATTTAGTCATCCGAGATGGTCGGGTACAGTCGGATCAGCAGAGGGGTATGATCACATAGCTACAGGCTCAGTTAGAGGTCGCAGAAAGAAAAGTGGTCAACATCAAGATCGTTAAATCCCGAGCAACCGATATTCGGAGCAGGATCTCCTCTGCTCAATAGAGCCTGCTAAACAAAGTAGGAGAGATTCGAGAAAACTGTTTGTTAATACATCGGATCTCTGAGAATATGATTGACAAAGAAAGAAACGCAGAGGTTACTCGGGTCGCTTTTCAAGAGGCAGTGATAGTGACTAACAACAGGTTTTCAGGGCCTCCCAGGCTCACCATTGCTCAACAAACTAGGGGTAATATCTTGTTAAAAAATTGGGAACATGATATTACTTTAAGCAAAGAGAAGGCTCAAAAAGTGACAAATTCGTTAGCAGAAGCTTGCAATACCATAAATGGTGAGCTGTTAGGGATGGATATTGGAGGTGACACGGAGGCACTGAGACAGATGAATATAGATCGGATTTCTCTCGACATGAAGGAGAAGAATGAGAGGAATTCGGCAGAAATCTCTAGGATGGATAGGGTAGACCCGACTCAAATAGAAAAACATTTGATTCAACCTAGTGCACAACTCGGCACTCTTGAACTCGTTAATGTACAAATAGATGGTAAACTTCCATAGTTAGCTCGAGAGTGCTATTTTGCCGAAGCCAGTTGTCAAGCCGAGCCTTCACAGCTTGTGATCCAGTTTGTGGACAAGTGTATCATGTATACTGAATCCATGCGAGGACAAGCACCTGGCACTTCTTGAAGATAGAATAGGTGAAATGGAGTGATTTCGCTCCCCCCAGCTGTCAAGCAGAACCTTACAGCTTGTATTCCATTTTATGGACAAATGTATTATATGCGTTAGATCTAAGCAAAAACAAACACCTGGCACTTGGACAGATGGAGTGATTTCGCTCTTCTGAACCAAGAGGCAAATTTTGTATAAATAGATCACAAAAAGAAGAGATAAAGGGCTGGACTTTTTTTTACCGATTGTAATAGAGTTTTTGCATGAGAGAAGTTAATACAAGCAAATTTGAAGATTCCCGATCCTGTTACGATTGTGTTACAAGTTTGTTTCGTTATGTTTCTCGTTTGTTTTCATTTTGCTCTACATAATTGATGTGTATCACTATAATTTAGTATGACCACTACTATAGTGAAGGAATTTTATCTTTATGTAATTGCTTCTTGTCTTTCCTCTGCACCAGCTATCAGCGGGTGTAAGACCATTTTGCAATTTACAAAATTTTATGTCTATTACACTTTGTCAATTATTTCTATGTCAAATTCTTCTTCTGTGTTTACGTAAGTTTTCTGTTGACAGGAACCTTACGTTATTTACAGCTAAATGTTTTTCTTTCATTCCACATCTTTTACTAAAAATAATACAGTTACGGGAAAGGGCCTTTAGTTTGCACTCTTATTCTGTTTTTCATGCAAAAGTTTCTCTTTATTTCGTCCAAATTGAAACAACAAATAAAATCTCTCTTGTTTAATCATTTCCATACTGGTACTATTCCTCAATGTCTTAAGGTCCTAACCCACACATCGGTAGATCAATGTATTCGGATGTAATAAAGG
>CBVK0100485328.1:0-18647 GCA_900067695.1 Picea abies
CAGAGATAAGCCGCCACCATTCTAGCAAGCTTGTTTTTTGCTGCATTTTATAGTTTCAACACATTTTCTTATTGAATAGAAACCATTTTTACTGTATATACGTTATTGTATCTTTGTTATCCTTGTGTTTCTGTGTTAATAATAATAATAATCTGTATTCATTTCGTTCTTCTCATAAAATCTGGATCATCTCTATTACAAAATATGGTTATTTCCCCTGATTTACAGAGTGAACATGCTCTTATAAAAGAGCCCTAAACTATGGATGAAGTCTGCCTCCTATGTCCTCAAGGAACATGGATACAAGAATATTTTTACAACCATTAAAATCAAACTAACTTCGATTATTCCCAGCTTCTAATACAAATTGATTAAAAAGGATCAGATCAAGATTGATCTCGATGTTATTCATAAATCTGAACTATAATTTGTTGATTATTTTGAAAAACGAGCTACACATAAATATGGGCAAACCTAGATTAGAGATTTGTCCATATCTCTCAAATCCTTCACCTTCTAAAGGATCTACTCACATGAGACCCAAATTAGGATTTTCTGAACAAAACTAAAGTCCCATAATTGCATATTTGTCCTCATTATCTCAGAAATCGTGATGGAAATTAATTGCTACAAATTTGGCACGTTTTTTTACTAAAAACCATTGACCATGCCTAGAGGCTTCCATGTGCGACCTGGGCACGTACAGAGGCACACACACCATGATGGGGGTTAGTTATCCAAAACCCATGTGACCATTCTTTATCTGGGTGAGCACGCATATGTCAACCTACAAACTTAGGTATTGGAACAACTATGGTATGGGAACAACACTAGCATTCTTTCATTAGTAAAACATTTCTTAAAAACCTCTAATAATTCATCAAGAACTTAAGATTAATGATAAAATAAATAGTTGTACCTCGTGATACTTGTCAAGAGGGTTTTAGGCTTGAAATAAAAAAAAAAAATGGGTGATATCATGGCTAGGTTTAGATGCAAAAACAAAGTATAAGTGGAAAAATAAGTTTCTAGATGATGGAAAAATAGGGGTTTAACAACAATGACGCCAAAATGATGAACTATTTTGTCACCCTAGAATTGGAAGTAAGAGTAACAAAACATATTGTGCATTAAATTGTCAACACGGGTCACAAATTCTTATGAGATATATGCATTGTATGTATAGGCCATAGATTCATAGCTTCCATTGGTTTTCTAACATTGTTTTATGAAAAGAAATTGCATTGATATCTAAGAATTAAAATTCCATTATGAAATGAAAACACAACACACTGTAAAAATC
The DNA here is from genome assembly GCA_900067695.1 of Picea abies. NCBI lineage: Eukaryota > Viridiplantae > Streptophyta > Pinopsida > Pinales > Pinaceae > Picea > Picea abies. The sequence goes on from CBVK0100485328.1 coordinate 1,304, forward strand.
CAAAGCTAGTTCAATCACTCTTGGCAATGATCCATATACTTGAACACTGATCATACTAATGGAAGCCGTGTTTTCACTAGGAAATATCTTTGCATGATTTAGACACTTCTTTTTTCCATATATCACAGCTCTAGATGTTGGAAAGCTTTGATAAAAACTAACTATGAATTGGAAATTGAATTGGAAATTGCATTGCAGAACAATTAAACCACACCGCAAAAAGTAAACACGCACATCCAAAACTGGAGGAAGTAGCTTCCTCGGGAATCTAAGAACAACTATAAGGACCTTCATATATTTATTGGATTAGTCTAGAAACATCAATGAATATTCTTTTGCCAAAGGAGAATATATTTGTGCGGTTTGACATTTCTCTTACAGATCTCAATTTTCAATACTAGTAGGTTTTGTGAAGGTTTACCTACTTTTGTCTTGGAGGTAAAGATCAAACTATAACATTGTAATTGTAGAAAAAAACTGTTATGATACCAACATTAAATAAACATGTATTCTAACAAAACATAAAAAAAAATAACTACAGATCCACGACACCTTTTTCTATAGAGTGGCCCCCCTCTAGAGAATATAGTGTTGGGGCATACTAAAACAACAATGAACTTAAATTATGATGCAATGATACCAACATTAAATAAACATGTATTCTAACAAAACATAAAAAAAAATAACTACAGATCCACGACACCTTTTTCTATAGAGTGGCCCCCCTCTAGAGAATATAGTGTTGGGGCATACTAAAACAACAATGAACTTAAATTATGATGCAAATGTGCTCACAATGATCATTATATAATTGCAAAATAAAGGTTTAAATGCTTTGTATTTATTCCATAAATCACAATCTTCTACATGGCTATTGTCCAAACATAACAAACCTCATTTAAGAGTCATCAATCCTCTTTTTATACACACAACTTCTAAGTAACAAAATTAACAAAGATCTAAATATATATCTCAAGTGATTATAATAGTTTGATAAATTAATAAATAGTTTCAAGATTCTTGTTAATTCATATCAGATTTAAAGTGTCATAGACTGTCAAATTCATAAAAAAAATTGTGCGGGTTATAAAAACTTGCCCAAAATATGTTCTAGGTGGTTGTTGAGCCATGAATCTAGGAAAATTTATTTACCTCTTGAGTTGTAGCTATCAAAACGTATTTAGAACTCACAAATATATGGAAAAATGGAATTTCACATGTGGGATTTTATAAATCTTCCTTCCAACAAGTAAAACTATGAATATCGCTTCCCCGTGTGGTTGTAGCACTAAATTCATGGCATCTTTGTTGATTCCTTGATTGGTTTCTTTGAATATCTTCTAACTATTACTTGCTTGGTTGTTGGGTTTTAAAATTCATGATCACATGTTTTTTTAAATCCCCTCCCCTTTAGATCTATGGATTCAAGAACATAATGTGTTCTTGGAATTTAGGTTGAGAAATCAGGAAACATCCTCAATGAAGCTTAGAATAGTTGATTGATGTATCGGCCAACTGGAATCACCATCATGGATTCGTCCACATGCACATATCCCATATATGTATCCCACGGTTCCAAAGAAATAGAATGTGTGGTAACTATTATGATTCACAATAAGTGATAGGCGACATGTTTGTTGACTAGGATTCACGACAATGGTAATGCAAAAACTATTACCTATAGATCCATAGCAAGTGAAAAAAATGTTGAATTTACTGGAATCATAGCATAGGAACTTGTTTTGTGGTAAATGGGATTTTGAACCAATATTGTAACAACTTAACCACACATGAGCCATTAATTCGAAAGTAAATACAAAATATATAATTTCCCCTCATGTTAATCAGAAATCGAATTAAATATTAAGAAATGCAATAAGAAAACACCTTAAGTCCAAATCCTAGTTTTGACCATAAAAAAAGAGTAAATACGTGGTTAAGGGTAGTGAAAAAGGCTTACAAATAAGGAAACGAGGGAGGAAAAAGATGGTAAAAGCATAACTCATCAAACTCCATCCATGTGTAATGTCTAGTTTGTTGAAGTTTATTATGACCCTACAAATACTACAGTCATTGGTGATTGGTGTAGATGATGGTTCCCTTTCCCATGAGACAGTGCTTCCACTTCTTTACAGCGCAAACCAAGGCACAAAGTTCCTTATCATATGTATGGTAGTTTAGGAATCCACCATGAAAAATCTCATAATGATAGCATACCAATTTATCTCATTACATCAAGACTGCTCCCATAGCATATCCACTTACATCTATCTTCACTTTGAAAGGATTCTGCAAGCTAGGAAATGCAAGAAATGGTGATTCGCTGATATTCCATTTCATCTCATAGAAATCTTTCGGTTTATTCTTTCATCAATGGAAACTCTTACCACTGGTTTTTATGGCATGGAGTGGTGCAACTATCGCTAAAATGATGCTATGAACATCCATGGCTATTGCGTTTCCCTGACAAAGTTCCTAAGTTTAGTGACATTAGTAGGAAATGACCACTTGAGGATGGCCTCCATCTCTGTGAGGTCTAGCTTGAGTTCTCTTCCACCATTCACGTACCCTAAATACACTAATGAAGGCTAATAAAACTCACATTTCATAAGCTTAGCAAACAACCAATAATTTTTTTGAGTTTCTAACACCTGCATGAGATGTGAGATGTCATTTTCCTAAGTAGAGCTATAAAACAATAAGTCATCCAAATACACTATTACAAATGAATTTAAATAGGGTTGCAATACATCATTATTCAATGACATAAATGTATCTAGTGCATTATATAAGTCAAAAGGCATGACTAGACATTCATACAAACCTTTCCTTGTATTGAAGGTGGTCTTCCAGGTGTCTTCTTCTTTAACGTATACTTGATGGTATCCCAATTTGAGATCCAACTTGATGAATTACTTGGCATGATACAACTAGTCTAACAAATCATTTATCTTGGGAAAAGGGTGTTGATTCTTGAGTGTGACCTTGTTCAAGGTTTTCTAGTTGATACACATTCACTAAGTCCCATCCTTCTTGGGTACTATGATGATAAGTGACCAATAAGGTGAGGTGGTAGGTATAATTACTCCCTCCTCTAACAACTTCTTAAATTATTTGTTCACTTTCATTTCTTCCAAAATAGATTGTTTATACAACCCAATATTAGGTAATGGGGAGTCAAGTAACAACTATATGTTGTGCTCTAGTTCCCTTTTAGGTGGTAACCCTTTAATCTCATGAAACACTCCTTTGTACACCCTCAACAACTTATCCAATTGTTGTTTCTTATCTTTGGTACATCCCTATAGGGATTCCTTTACTCTTATCAATTCATCCCATGGTTTTTTCTCTTTGAAGAAAAGAAATACAAATTTTCTACTAGAATTGATCAAATTTTTAAATTTGTTAGCACTTACTAGAGACATATTTGATTTACCTTTATGCACATCGATGATGAAAGACTTCCTATCCTTAATCAAGTAGTACTAGTTTTCTCTCCTCGTGAAGATCACATCCTTCATATACATGTAGAGGCTTCCAAACACTACACCACACACATCAAGGGGTACTACTTCTAACTCCACTTCATCAATAAAATTTTCACTTATAGAAAACTTTATGTCAGAATGTTTAGTGGCTATGAAATCTATGTAGTTGTTCACCCATCTCAATGGACATGGACTCATATGATCATGAAATTCCAACCCAATATTTTGGACCAAACCGTCTGCTATGAGGCTAGCTTGTGAACCAGAATCAAATAAAGCATCCACCTTATTTTTATGGCCTAGATATTAATGTGGAAGAATTTAGTCAGATCACTCTCTTCCTTGTGATGAAGGCTACTTAGATTCAACTCATTATGCACTGAGGTGTAGACAATATTTTGATCTACATCTGAGCTGCTCTCCACCATATTGCTTGAATCCATGGCTAGCATATTCTTTTTCTTGGCATCCTTCTTATGGTTCTTTATATTAAACTTTGGATGTAGCTTCCAAAACTTATCTTTAGTGTGACCATCAATATTACAATGGTTGTTTACATCCTTGCAATGAGGTGCAGTGGCAGTCATTTTCTTGACTTTTCCTTTCCACTTCTTCTTCCCTTGCTTGGAAGCATCATGGTGGTTTTTCTGTTTATAACCACTTGGTTGTCCTTTCTTATGGCCTATGTTCTCAAGGTACTATACCTACACATACGGCAGATCAATAGTCCTAGGTTTAAAGAGCATCACCTATTTCTGTAGATGGTTGTGTAGATCTCCCCACATACTTGAGGAGTATGTATATTTTCTTACGAGATATACCCAACATAATCGTCATTTTCTTGAACACAATGGTGTACTCTTCCACATTCTGCCCTTGCCTCTTCTTGAAGTGATGTCAAACATACCCAATAAGGTAAAATTGGGATTTGATGAAGGTTTTGAACACCTCCCACTTAGTTACTAGTGGATCAACCTCTAGCCTAAGTCTCTTTGTATGGTTTTCCCACCAACTTAGTGCATGGCCCTCTAGTTTTAGTCAGGAAAATGGAATTTTCTTCTCTTTGTCTATATTATGGACATTGAAATACACTTCTAATTGTTGCAACCAATGATTCAACTTAAATACATCAGTCTCACCTTAATAGGGTTTGATGTCCACTTTTATTTCCATTTTAAATAGAGGTTGTGAAAGAGTGATGACACTAGAACTTCATTTTTCTTTCTTGGGCTCTTTTTTCAACTCCTTTTTTTGGTCTTCATTATCTTCAAGTTTCTTATTTGATACAACTTTTGAGTTAAATCCACCATCCTCCTCGAAAGTTCCGAACTTATTTGCTAGAGATGCCATGACGAGGACCATGTTGCAAGAGATATCAACAACTTGTTTTTCTATCCTTAAAATCTTTCTTTTGTCACATTACAAGGGTTGTTGTAACTGAACTCATCCTCTATCACTATAGTTCCATGACTTCATTCGTAAACCAATTCCTAGATCCTGCAACTTCCCACAAATAACCTAAACAAAACTACTCTAATACCAATATGATCTTAAAATTGTCATAGAAATTCCACTAGAACAATATGTCACAACATATCTTGTATTATTCTGAAATCTTTTGTTATGTAGGTTTATTTCGTTACATCTCATATTTATTATCTCTAGCTCGTTGCTCAAATTTATGAAAATCACTAAAATTTGGAAATGAAAAAACAAACAAATGAACACACAAATCATACAAATGAACACAAGATGTGACTTGGGAAACCTGATATGGGGAAAAAAAGAGCTAGAAGGTGAGTGTTCTACTCTTTTTTCTTCAGTCATGAAAGTGCAAATACAAAAAACGTGGCACTCACTATGGAGTTGACTATCACTCTATTGCTTGAATGGATACTAAAAAATCTTCTTCCTCCTTTGTTCAAATCTCACTCCTAAATGCTCTGCTCAACTAAGAAACACGTACAACATTGAAACAATGGAATCCCCTTTCCTAGCGTCCTAGCTTTTAACATAGTTTGATAGCCATGCAGGTTTAGAGTTTTTGCATGCCTCAACCTTCCATTACTGTTAGGGTTTTGGACTTTCTAGAATCTTCGTGAAAGTTCACACGACTAGCCCTACACGTGATTAATTGAGGTTTACATGGCATCCACTTGATACCCTAGTGGTGCACAAGGTAGGTCAACTTGTGGGAGACAGAACTTCTGCATACGAAATTCGATTACTTCTGCATACGAAATTCGATTGAGTTGATTTTCACATTGCTTGCAAAATTAACCCCAAAAACATTGTTTAATACCTCAAAATAGTTCTAGACCCCAAATCTCAAACCTACCACTAAAATGGGCTCATGAAACTAATTCCTCTAATTTTCCTACCCATAAAATATATAAATAAATGAAATTTTATATAATAATGCATTATGAAGCAACTCTAGATTTATCGTGGGCCTTGAAGAGTCAACTCCCTTAAGATACAAATTTCTCCTCATATTTTAGCCTCTTAAAAAAGTTTAAAGACACTAAGGTTAAAATGGATCTTTTTCATTGCAATGATATTGAAAAGCTATATACTCTTAAATGTATCGTTCTGAGATGACATCAATGATACTCGTGCATACATAGAAAGAATAGAATTAAATGATCAATTACGTTATTTTTCGAAGTCAAGTCTCCGCTAATACAAAGTATCTAGTACATTATTTTAGATCAAATCAATACCCGATACGCATACCGTCATCCACAATGTCCCCATTAACCTCGTACCCTATGTCATTCAGTGGGGCGACCACGGTTCGATTCCCGTCACTAAAATTGAATAGGAGACGCCAGGCCTGGAATTTGACGTCTCACGGCACTTTTTTTTTATCATTTTAAGATGTATTTGATAGGTAGATACTAAATCTACATGTCAGTATTTACTGGCATGTAAAATTTGAACCCGTCATAAGTTTTAGTAAGTATTGAGTTTACTTAAGCTTTATTGTATAACCTACATGTCTATCCTATTGTATAGCTTACTTTTTTTTTATCATTTTAAGATGTATTTGATAGGTAGATACTAAATCTACATGTCAGTATTTACTGGCATGTAAAATTTGAACCCGTCATAAGTTTTAGTAAGTATTGAGTTTACTTAAGCTTTATTGTATAACCTACATGTCTATCCTATTGTATAGCTTACTTTTTTTTTATCATTTTAAGATGTATTTGATAGGTAGATACTAAATCTACATGTCAGTATTTACTGGCATGTAAAATTTGAACCCGTCATAAGTTTTAGTAAGTATTGAGTTTACTTAAGCTTTATTGTATAACCTACATGTCTATCCTATTGTATAGCTTACTTTTTTTTTATCATTTTAAGATGTATTTGATAGGTAGATACTAAATCTACATGTCAGTATTTACTGGCATGTAAAATTTGAACCCGTCATAAGTTTTAGTAAGTATTGAGTTTACTTAAGCTTTATTGTATAACCTACATGTCTATCCTATTGTATAGCTTACTTTTTTTTTATCATTTTAAGATGTATTTGATAGGTAGATACTAAATCTTTAAAACTTAAAATGATGGACACAAAAAACAAATAACCGTCATCAAATTTATACTTTACAGTTAAGATAAATTTGAAATTCCAGGCCTAGGAGACGCCTCTGCGAACACAACGGGGGCACGCCTCTGCGAACACAACGGGGGCGTGATGAGCCGAGAGATTCCAACGGTCGGTTGGTTGGATTATGAATACAATGTCAGGATTCCATGATGAGGGGTATGGACAAATTAGCAGACATGACGTGAGGTTAGGGTATGCTCTCCTGCCAATTTTCCATCCCGCCCTCGTCATCTGCGTTGCCCGTACCTCCGCCAAAGCCAACGCTTTTTCTTCCAAAGCTTGATACCCACGCTAATGAAAAGTAGTGTGACTGTGCTAGGTCCCTCTGTTACTTTCGTTGGACATATCCATCGCATTACGCTTTCTTTCAGGAGAATTTGAGAAGGTGACATACATCCAGTGTGTTTGCACGTCGCTGCCATATACCATCTTAATCACTGTCTTTCTGGGGAGAATATCTTTCAACGTCTAAAAATATGTAAGAAGAGGAGTTGTATTCATGGATACTCACAAGCCTCGTTACCACTCTTAGATCGTAAATTGTTCATAATTTGTTATCAAGTTTTCTCTGAATTGATTCATAATAGTGATTAAAATTGGACCTTTTTGTTAGCACTCTTAGACGGTAAGTTGTTTATAATTTGTCTATCAATTTTTCTTTCAATTGATTCATAATAGTGGTTAGATCTTTCAAGGGCTTCTAACATGTTTGAGAAGGGTAATTCAAAAAACATACTCCAAGAAAAATATAAAATTTTAAAATCACTTGTCATTTATGAAGGAGAACAAATATTATGAAATGTTCGATTTTTAATAACTTATCAATGTTCCCACTTCAAATGTTTGGTTGGTCAATAAACATAGGTTCATCACACAATACTTGTCTTTGGCATATAAAGATTAAAATAGTGTCATCCATGATACGATGTACCCTTCCACATCATTAAATCCATCTCATAACTCACACCTAGATAAATACCCTACCACCATATTGGTGTATGCATTATTTTTATGTGTCACTTATTGAAAACTTCTCAAAGAAGCTTAAATACCTTGTATTTGTGAATCCCCACTTGAGTCCATGTGTTATGAGCATTGTCAATTCTTGTCGATATGGGAATTGAGATCACATTTAGCTTACATACTTCATGTTTTTGAATCCCACACTCAACACAATGCCATTTTATTTGTTATATTTGTTAGTAACGTCATTTCCTTTGTTATCTTTGCCTCCACTCTTGGATTTGTAAAAGGTTAAAAAAATTAGTCATAAGTTCTGGATGTAAATTGTAACGACATTGGAATCTTATTGATAAGATAATGACAAATGAGTTGTGGAATTTCAATTTTGAACAACAAAGAATAAACATTGAGAAAACCGAAGGAAATCTAGTCATCTCTCTTTTTTCATGTTCACATATTCCATTTTACTAATATTGTCAAACATGTTGATTCATATTTATTTTTTTGCATTCATAATGCTAAGTGTTTTCCTATTCATGACATGGTTATAGCATTGGTATATATTATTATTATTATTTTAGCACATTGTTTGATCCGGATTATTTTCGGCACAAAATGAGAGCGGAGATATAACACAAAAATATATAGAGATATTGAAAGAGAGACACTAATATAACAGAGATATATTGGAAAAATAACAACATGCACATATATACAATAATACACAATTTATATTAATGAGCGAAATGTACAAAACTATAGAAAATACAGAGTGAAAGACTCGTTAGAATGGTGGCAGTTTATCTCTGAGAAGAGATTTGACGGCTACTCGCATTCACCAGAAGATGATTTTACAATGAGACTCCAAAGGCCTTTTTATCATAAAGAAAATCCAAAACCCTAACCCTGGAGGATGAAAAACCAATAGTTTTGTGGACCCCGTTTTTGGTAGTTTGGTGTATCAACTTCCCAGTGGTGTAACTTTGGCATATGATCTCTGTTTGGGGCACACGATAGCTAGTTGGAAATGTATCGTCGAGGAGATTTATTTTGGGGGATCAATCAAAGCCTTTGGCTATCATTGAGGAGATCGATCCCAAAAAACCTTCAGTTAGGCCCTCAAAATGTCCCCAAAAGTTTAGGAACCGAAAAACTGCTAAAAATAGTAAGTTGCTAGAAAACTATTTTGAGACAGTTAGAATAGGTGGGTGGCCACTGATATCCACCTGGATCAATCCTTCCTCCTTGGGAAGAAATGGTATCCATTGCATTCAGTTCCTGGGGGAGAGGGGAAAGTGTTTGTTGAATCTGAACCTTGATGATCTACTTGCCTTGTTGAAGAAGTTGCGCTTCTCATCTTGTTGAAGGTTGTCACGAACTCGTGGATGGAAGGGTTGGACCTTTTTAACCAGTCTAGATACATGAGATGATTCTGTGCAGAAGGAATTCTTGTGCTTGGCTTCAATCTTGTCAATGTGCTTCTGTTGAACAGAAGGTGTTTGGATTGAGGCTGTAATGGTTGCGTTGTTCTTCTCTTCACCTTTTGAACAGATTGTGAAGAAGATGAATTTTGTAGTATGAGATACTACATTGTGGCACTGTTTAGGTGGGACATTAGTTGGAACTACCTATTGTATCCTGTAGAGATGACCCCCTAGAGTAAAAATGGCACTACGGGGTCGAGACTCATAAATAGCATGGTGCTTCCACATATATGGTTGGCCCAGAATAACATCACAGATGTCCAGTGGGGAAACATCACATAATACCTCATCCTTGAAGGATTGGATGTCGTATGAAAATCGACATTGTTGGCTGACACAACGATCTCTTCCTTGGTGAAGCCACCCAATGTTGTATGGTTGCGGGTGCGGTGTTGTCGACAATGCCAAATGTTTGACGACCTCTGTTGAGATGAGGTTCTTCTGGCTTCTGCTATCAATAATGAAATTTAACGGGGTCCCTTTCAACTACATCTGTGAATGAAAGAAGTGCTCCCCCTCTTCAAGATCTGTTGGTTCTTCTAGTTGAATTGGTGCGGTCACGACAATAGCAATGGGGTCTACATCGATGATCTGTCTTCTACCTATATTTTCTGAATTAGATTTTGAATCAGGGTTCGAGTCTTTTTCTTTGATCTCGACCACCAATGGTTGTTTTGAGCAACATTCATCGGTGTTGTTCCAGGGGATTTTGTGGAAATCGCACCATTTTCCATTGTCCTTCTTCATCCATCCGTTACCCTTCTTTCCCTATAGGTTGGATTGGTTTTATGAAGCTGGTTGTTAGAGTCGTATTTACCATACTTTGGTTGTTGTGGATTTCAGACCCGAACTCCCACTTATTCTGGTGCTTAAATTTCTACTCGATTTTAACAGCATATCAATAAGCAGAACCAAGTGATGAGATGTCCAAAAAATCCATTTTAGTTTCGATGTATCTGTGTAGAGCCCCATGATATTTCAGAATCAAATGTTTCTTGGAGTCTTTGATACCCAGCTTGGTGCGTAAGGTATGGAAGGTATTGGTTAAATCTGACACGACTTGGCCCCTCTCTTGACGCAGTGTGGTCCATCTCATGTACTAGTCTTTATAGTTTCCAATAGGGTAATATTGTTTCTTGACTGCATCCACAAAAAAATCCCAAGTGGGATCGACCCCATATATCCTAGACTCCTCTATGGAACTTTTCTCCCAGTGATTTTCCCACCATTGTTCGACATTGGGGAGAGCCTTAAGGAGTGCGAAAGTGATCTTTTCTCTGTCGAAAAAATTGTAAACAGAGAAATAACCTTCTAGCAAATTTAACCATTTGTCTAGGGAATCCACATATATTTGACCTTCAAATACAAGAATATCAAAATTAACCTGTACCTTGAAAGGATAGGTTCTTCCAAAGTGGTCGCTTGATGAATATGCATATGTTGCTATCAATACACGTTGAAGGATGTGGGAAAATTTTTCCATCATTTCGTCCCTATGTCGCATGAGAGCTTGCTCAAGCAACATATTGATAGAATCTTCTGCTCCGTTTTTTTTTCTTTTCTTCCGCCATGGAGGGTTTCTTGGGCATGAGAGAGCGATTTTCCTCAAGAGAGACAAGCTCGAGACCTACATTTCTATACTAGGACCTCGTGAGGGAAATGCACCAAAAAATGATCAAGAGCAGCCTACTCTAATACCATTGATCTAGATTATTTTCGGCACAAAATGAGAGCAGAGATGTAACACATAAATATACAGAGATATTGAAAGAGAGACAATAATATAACAGATATATATCAGAAAAATATCAAGAGTCACAGATATACAGTAATACACAATTTCTATTAACGAGCGAAATGTACAAAACTTTAGAAAATACAGAGTGGAAGACTCGCTAGAATGGTTGCAGTTTATCCTAAAGAGGAGATGTGACGGTTACTCACATTCGCTAGAAGAAGATTTTACAATGAGGCTCTAAAGGCCTTTTTATCATAAAGAAAATCCAAAACCCTAACCCCGGAAGATGAAAATCAAACAGTTTTTTGGACTGCATTTTGGGTAGTTTGGCATATCAACTTCTCGGGGATGTAACTTTGGCATACGATCCTTGTTTGGGGTGAACGATAGCTCGTTGGAAAGGTATCGCCAAGGAGATTTATTTTGGGGGATGAATAAGAGATTTTGGATATCATTGAGGAGCTTGATCCTGAAAAACCTTCATTTAGGCCCTCAAAATGGCCCCAAAAGTTTAGGAACTGAAAAACTACTAAAAATAGTAAGTTGCAAGAAAATTGTTTTGAGACTGTTGGAATAGGTGGGTGGCTAATGATATCCACCTAGATCATTGGTGGGATTCTTAAGCACTTAGTATGTAATTCATTAGATCCTCACTAATACAATAGATAATGGGAACAAAAAACATAACTAAGAATTAAATGCAAATCTCTCAATAATCTAGCTTTCTTGTACAAGTTCAGTGAAACTCATCATAAAGAAAATGCATAATTTTTCTGTGTTTCATATCATATTATTTAATGATTATGTTTGGGATTACAAACCCCATTAATCTTGGTGAAATTTTCTAACTTGTATGTTCTTGATTAAGACCAAAACCCATACAAAAATTTAGAACAACTAGCAATGGTGCACTATACTGAATAGTGCGTATGTATTTCCATCCTTTACCTCCTACAACGAAGAAAGCAATCCCTCCTTTCCCTCCTATCGTCAAGCGAACAATCCTTTAGATATGAACTTGCACAAAATGAACCCTATGAACATTACGAAACCTAAAATTGGGATTACAACATTGAGAATTGTGATTTTGTCCATTCAATTTATAACATTATCAAATCCTCACTCATTTGTTCTCCAAAATGATAATTCCCCTTTTTCTAATTCCACGCATCTTTTTCCATCACAATTTTTCACTTTCTTCTTCTTGTTTGTAGCAACATCGACATCAATGTGATGATACTTTGCAAATGTTTTGAGAATGCCCCATAGATTTCTTTGCTCCTAGCTCATCCCAAGCCCAAGATCAAGGAGACGTATCCTTTGTAGCATTAATGCTTTAAACAACATTTTTTAATATGGGCGAGATTCTTAAGAAAGATACGGAGAAGGTAGCATAATTTTTATTATCATCAAACTTATACATTAAGGATTATGCTCTAGCATCCCACTCCATCGTGCATTTTAACAGGGGTTGAGAGATAAAGTGAACAATCAATATCCTTAGTAAAAATGACATACTTGGTGGTGTTGATGAATAATTTCATTTAGTTTCATGTTTCTATGGATCTTGTGAAGCTCCAAATCATAAACATCTTAACATATAAATAACAAGCAATGGATGTAGTGACCATATTAGATTGTCATGTTCCTAAAGACCTATAATACAAGTAGGGTCTCTCCATTTCTTTTATAGTATTTTGATAGAATTATAACCCTTCAACAAAGGTTTCAAGATCTACTACAATTTCTTCTTTTCTAATGAGATCTAGAATGAACATGACTCCCATGGTTAAGCACTGAGATATTCTCAAAATATGAATATAAATATAAGATGCACTGTTCATGTATTATATGGATACATAGATTACATCATCATATTGATGTTCACACAAATGTTTGGTTTTTTGTCTTTGTGTCTAAAATTTTAGGTTGTCACTTTAACCGTTTGAAATTCCTCCAAAGAAAATGTGGCTCAATGGTTATGAATTTTGTTATTAATAATGTATATATAACACATCAAAAGGTTATATTTGAAATTACAAAGTATACTTAAATTATTATAGTGGCTCAATGGTTATGAATTTTTTGTTGTTAATATATATATATATATATATATATATATATAGTGTTAGATTTATCGATAAAAAAATGTGTCAAATTTTACAAAAACTTTTCTAGTAGACACTCCACACACTTTTAAATTTTGACATAGTTTTTATCCAGAAAATACTCTAACACTATGGCTAAGTGTAAAAACCTAAATGCTCTAAATGTATATATAACTCATCAAAATATTATATTTGAAATTATAAAGTACACTTATAAGTATCTTATATTGAAATTCAACTTATCTATGTCTTTTTTCATTAAATTTTAGCATTTGAAATAATTTGGAAGGAAAACATTTTATTTAGAATATTTTTTTTTGAATATGTTAATTTAATAATTTTGTAAAATATAACTATTTTTTCAAACTTTTCATGTTAGAAAGTTGAATAACTTTTGCGACTTCAAATTAAGAGTTCTAATTCAAATAGAAAGATTGAATAATTATTTATCCTTGAACTTGAAATTCAAATTAAGAAATTCAAATTAAAAATAGTAATTCAAATAAAAAGGTTGAATAATTATTTATCCCTTAACTTCAAATTAACAGTAGTACTTCAAATTTGATCAAACCGATAAGCTTCGATTTTGATGAAGACAATTTCATCCAGCGTTTTCCCATTCTGAATAAAAACAGAAAATTGTTACTCCTATTGACCCAACCATGGTAGATCATTGGGTTCTCTACGTGGATTGATCCAGCAAGCCAAAGCAATTCAAATGCACTTCAAAGTGTATGCAATTTCTAAACTTCCTATATTCTAATGCACATCTATTCAGTTTTGTTATCAGGTCGATCTTGCCTTCAGCAAGTGTTATTCACCAGATTGTTTTATGAAAATACACGAACTAACAGAAATGGATCTATGGCCGAGAGGGAAATGAAAAAGGCACAGCATCTTGCCAATTACCAGCCAGTTGTAAATACCGAAAAATCAGTGATAAGGGCAATAGCCATCATAACCAGAAGACACGTGGATGCCGCAATTACCATCGTGGATGCAGAGTTGTTCAAACAACCGGAAAAATATCCACAGATCACGCAAAAAGTTTTCTTTTAGGGAGGCTGCCCTATCGAAAAATTTCTTCAGCTTAATAAATCACGTGTTTAAGGTGAAACAGGAAAGCTCGCAAATTTGAATTGAAAAAAGTTAAAACAAGAAATGCTGAATGACGCGTTTTGTATAATGTTTGATGCCTTCTGGATAGACTTGGTTGTGCCAGTACAATGTACTGGCATCGAAAATGTTACTGTTTCACGCAAAAAATGTGGGCGACTGAACTTTAACAAGTTACATTCAGAGTGTACTTTGCTCAGATTGATTTCATTGACCTAATGCGATCTCTTTCGTCAGGAGAGGACAAAATTTGAGAGGCCCGATGAACACTATTCAGTCGGCGAGTCGGCGCTCTCCCCGTGACGACAAACTCTGACAGCCCACAATGAGCACTGTTTAGTCGGATTCTAGGGTTTCCATTGTATCTCAGATATCGACCTGAATCACCTATATACATGTATATGAATCGTATCTTTAACATTCTCAGAGACATTGATGTCATGCTGAGTTGCAAAGCAGATTTTTATTAATAGAGGCCTCGCCAGAGTCTGAACCCGAAGAGAGAGAGCACCTCCTCTCCTGTTAAACCTGCAATGATCCATCTCATATATATATATGGAGTGGAGAAAAGGAGATGCTCTCTCTCTTCATGTTTAGGCGCTTCCGGCGATGTTAACGATGGCCGATTGCTTAGTGAATCTCATCCTTCATTTCTCTCTGGTGAGCGAGCTTCAATTATGTTTACAGTTATCTTTTACTGCAATTGTATGCTAGGGCTCATCACATTTAGCAATTTGTTGTTGACAAACTTATCAGCTGATGCAATTCTATGCTAGGGCTCATCACATTTAGCAAGTTTTTGTTGACAAACTCATCAGCTGATGGAATTGTATGCTAGGGCTCATCACATTTAGCAATTTTTTGTTGACAAACTTATCAGCTGATGGAATTGTATGCTATGGCTCATCACATTTAGCAATTTTTTGTTGACAAACTTATCAGCTGATTCGAATGTTGGAGCAGACGTGCTGAGTGAGGCCCTCTTCATACTTTGGAGTTTGGAGCACACGTGCTGAGCAAGGGCAGAACAATTTTGTGTTTTGAATGGAGGTACATCACACTGTGTTTATGGTGCATAATTGCAGGATCATCCATGTGAACCAAATGATTCACAAGTCCAAGTAATATGTGTTGAAATTATATCTTGTAGTCACTATTGACGAGTAAAACACCCAATCGCCTGTTCTTTTTGGGCATGAGAGGTAAACTTGCAAATTTTATACATTATTGTTGGAAATAAATGACCCCGCTTTAATGGAGATATAAAGTTTCTAATAGGTAGAAATCATTAAAGGCGGTGCAGTATGATGATGTAAATAAAATTCAAAAGTTGTTTTCTTATTACATAGAAAATAAGTTAATAATCAGATATTATTAATTGACAGTGCAGTATGAAATTATTAATTGGTATTGAAGTATGATGTAAAATTGGTTTTTATTAAGTTCATAATCAGTTATTAATTAATATTGTAGTATAAGTAAAATTGGTTTTTATTAAGTTAATAATTAATATTGCAGTATAAGTAAAATTGGTTTTAATTAGTTAACAACTTTTTTTTTAGTTTTTTCAACATTGAAAATAAGATGAAAGATATCTAAAATAAAGATAACTTTTTTTCTACAACCATCAACATAGAAATAGAAGTTTAGCCTTTTTACAAACCATTAACAGAGATTTCAAGTTAAACACAAACTGAGCTTATACCAATAAATATAAGGAAAAAAAACTTCATTTTTTTCAAATTTATTTTATTATTCACAAGTGTCATGCATATGACAATTAGTCAATTAGTAGAGACAATAATGTCCATATCTAATAAGAATATAACTCTCTTTTTACAAACCATCAACATAAGAACAGAAGCTTAGCCTTTGTACAAACCATTAAGAGTATTTCAAGTGAAACATACGCTTAGCTTATAACAATAAATATTAGTTAAAAAAACAATCATTTTTTCAAATTTATTTTATTGTTCACAAGCATCAATGCATATGACCATTCGTAGACACAATGATGCCCATATGGAATAGAGGGTGGGTGTTTGGAGCTTGGAAATAAAAAATGGAATTATATATAAATTTAAAAATTATAATTATATTTTTATTATAAAATTTTGTTATTAAAAATTTTAATAATTATTTTTTTAATTTCATATTATATAATTTGAATAAATAAATGATGAAAAGAAATTTTTTATTAAATTTATTTATAAAATTTTAATAACTTTTTGAAATTTCATTTTTCTTCACAACTATCTAAATTAAATTATATTGATAACTTTTCCTAAATCTCATATTGTATAATTCTGAGAAATAAATGATAAAAGGAAAACATTGTTGAGCCATTTTGTTTACTTATTATAATAATTTTGTTTACTTATTATAGTCTCGTGTATAGACAGGTTGTACACAATATAAAACTTTTTTTTTACATTGAAATGTGAACATGTATATTATAAGGATGACGTCTCTTTACTAGTTATTTTTCATAAAGCAATGAAGAAATTTGTTTTGAATTTTTTTAAATTGTTGTCAATATTTTTCTTCCATGTATTTATTTTTATGATTTAAATTTTCAAAGGTCCTCTAAAAAATGTTTTTCCAGGAAACAAAAAGATAGTCCCAATCGATGAAGCCCAACTCCCCAGATCCAATACAACTAAAATTTCATCGATATGAGGCTCGATTAAAGTTTTATCACAAATTGTAACTTGCCTCCTTAATCCATTTAGGGACATGTTAGCAATTTGGTTTAGGGGCATAAAATCCAAACCGAGCAACATAACAAAGTTCTATAAGCTCTTGTAGGTCTATTTTTCCAAGGTCCA
>CBVK0100485329.1:0-18646 GCA_900067695.1 Picea abies
TTATCAGGGTTTCGGGACTTTCGAGGTCCTGGTTCCTTCGACCTCAGGAATGTCGATTTCCCGATGCGCCAAACGTCGATGGTGCTTGATATTCGCCACGTGTCCTCTACCAACGGACGGTCTAGATCCTTGTCAGGATTTCACATATCGCGATTCCCAACTGCAAGGGTTTCACACCTTCGAAAACTTTGATTCTCCGGGATTGGTTGACGCGTGTTCCACCTAATGGACAATTCTGATCTTGTCGGTAAATCGCGGATCGTGATTTCGTATGACAAGATTTATTTGTGCTCGGATACTCTGATTCCCTGATCCCTGACTTTCGGGATCTCCTGACACGTGTCCCAAATAATGGACAGCTCAGAGCTCATCGGGATATCGTGGATCGCGATTCCAAGCGACAAGATTTCTTTTCTCTCGCAAACCCCGATTCTCTGATGCTCAACTTCTCTGGATCTCCGCCACCTGTCCTCCTTGGATGGACGGATCTGATCCGTTTTTCCCCTATTCACGAGGCTTAACCCTCATCTATCTCCCTAAATATATAACGACTGTTGGGATTCCTAGTTCAGATCTGACGATTCAGATCGGTCCCGATGCCGCGCCCTTTTCTACTGCTCTTTGGACGTGGAAAAATCAATGGTCCTGATGCTCTCATAGAGCCTGGGGGTCTACGATTCAGATTTCCTCTCTATTCACGAAGATAGAGGAAAAAGGGTTAATGGCACTTAACGCCCTCGTTTATTCTCTCAATTCAATGATCGTGAATGACCGCAGACTCTCCGACAGGATCTCATCCATTGATCAATACTTATCCCTAAGCTGCTACTTCAGGATTTAAGAGGGTCGATCCTCTTTATACAGGGTTGTTAAGACTTGTGCATTCAAGTCCCTTTTCTGGGAGGAAGTCTCTATGAAGATATATGTTCCGGGGCTTTCCTGGATATCGGTGAAGGGAAACAATTTCCCGAGAACTGGCTGAAAACCTAACATCATTCAGCCTAGGCATAAATAGATTCAGTTTATCAACGTAAGTCATGCATGGCTTCCTCTATTATAAGCATATGCCTATTAATCATTATCAAAACACTGCACAGACATTCTTACACAGGAATCATTTACAATTTCACAGGTCTTATGAGCATATACATATATGTATCATTCTATGAATTTCAAGAGGCAATATGTAAACAAGACACTTATCAGAAGTGACTTCAGAAATGGGTGCAAATGCTGAGAGGGGTGTTCGTTTCCACCCAACCGTAGGCTCAGTGACTCCCAAAGGATTTACCACTAGCCACCCCCGAGCTGAGACCACGATGCTCTGAGACTGCATCTCTTTGTCTGCCAGTGACCAAGAGCGAAGGTTGCAATCCTTCCTCTCTTCTATCATTCACTCTGCGTAAAAATTGTCAGAGTTTCCCTTGCGCCTTCCCCCTTCCATCGCTTATGCCATATGCCTTATCCTCTTGTGAGGTTGTGTGTGGCACAATTACCCTCGCTCCGATCAGGCCTGACAGCTCTACAGATGGGCGGTTCACCATCCCATCCCTCATCAAGCCGCCCGCCTACCAGCCTGTGAGACATTAAATTTGGGGGCCAACGAGCCGCTTTTGGTTCTCCGGGCCAGTGGAGTCCAAATACGGTATTCATTCAGGGTGGAAGTTAACGCCACCTTTTCAGGAGCCTTCCACCACCATCGTGGTCTCTTTTCTGCACATCCCCTCTCAGCAATCCTGCAATAAATTCAAAATATTATTCACATTCATTGACCTCTTCCTGCAGGTCCATTTACATCACATATTCATACTTATGAGTTTTTCATAGTCCTTGGCCAGTCCAGTTATATTTACAAACTGGTGGAAACAGGGTGTTACATGCACCATTAGCATCGGTAGACTTTTTGCAGACTTAGTAAAAGAAATATCGACAACAGATCCTATCACCATTACAACATGTTGAAATATGATATTTCCTATGAGACTTGGGTGGCTGCAAATAAGGAACGCCCTAACACTCGTGGGTTCATTTGGAATTGGGATAAAACCTTTACATTGTTGATCCTTCACTTTTGTTGAGCACCCTCCCCCCATGTACACATGTTTTATATAGATCTATCCATTTCAACAATTATGATAAAGCATCATGTTTGGACCTTGGTGTATGGATTCCCTCACTTACATGGCCACTTTTGGCACATGGAGTTATTATTGACATTTTTGAATTCTACATCTAATTGGAGCTAACTATGTGCTTAGACCTCATTTCAAGGGCCTTTTTGTACTTACAACAGAAAAGATACCTAATGTATGAGCCCAAAATATAGGAAATGATGATATTGATTCTTTTTAGGTGTTTTCACATGAGAAAAGGTGAAAATATGATACACCAATCAATCCAAAAATAAATGAAGTAGGAAACACTCTTGACAACCTGTAAAAATGAGCAAGGCCTAGTAGTAGAAGGACACGAGACTTCCCTAAAAAGTGTAATGAAGAACATGGCTCTGATTATGACAACCTCTGTGTCTTGGAATGAGAGTTTTACTTGATCTAAATATTGAGGGGAGTAAGGGTTGTGTCGACTTCATGCCAGCCTTAACATCGACAGTCATAGTCCAGGGTACATTCTTGTAGCAAAAAATTTAGTAAGCAGCTTGGAGATAAAAACATTTAGTCAATGCTTCATTAGTGAACCTTTTTGTGGTATGAAGCAAGGCAACTCCTTTTCATTGTTAAAGAATTACAAGAATAGAAAATTTTTAACATCAATGAGAGAGATATTGCATAGTTATTCATTGGTCCATCTGATTAATATATCCATGATTGAGAGATAATTATGGATCAACCTGTTTATGACTGTTTCACCTACAGGTCCTCTATCTCTTAATGATGACATACATTCCAATCAGTGTGATTATGGAAATCAATTGTATCTCACATCCTATCGAGTGTTAAGAAGATTATGCCCCAGTTTTAAACACTGGAGGGACCTTGCTATCGAGTGTTAAGAAAATATCTTTGAGAGTAACATTTGTGAGGATGTACCTAAAAATTTCCAAGAGGAATGTTAAGAGATATAAATACCTTATGATGTTACAATTGAGGATACATGAGATCTTATATGTGATGATGTATCCTTGTCTTTTCCTCGTGATTACAAATCCGAAGAAGAATTATATGAATAACATGAAGAATATTATGCCTATAAGTGTTTGGAAAGTGATGATTGTATTGAGAGATTGGTTCAAGTTAATCTTCAAAACCAACAAAGTTGTGAGGCTTATCCCAAAACAAAGAATGGGTAGTCCTTTGTAGATGCCCATGGTTCAAGGTTGCAGTTAGAAAACTATGTATACCTTACTGCTGATAATAAGCATATTGATTGTGAGTAGATTTTTGTTTTGGAAAAAATATAATAATGATCATTGGATACCAATAGCACATTGAAGAAGAAACACTAGGGTAAATCTCATAAGGGGAGCTGGAAATAAAATCATTTTCTAGCAATAAAGAAAAAGAAGAAAATGTTGTTGAAATTGACTCAAACCCTCATAGTTCTTGTTTCCCTATCATCTATAGTGACATTGAAATACAAAAACAAGAAAGGAGCAAAGTTGTGACTATTAACAAAATGGATGAAGTAATACATTCTCCTCATGGGCTTGCATTCATCATGGACAAATTTTCAATTTTTAATAAGGAAGAAAACTCTGGATATAATGACTTGTACATTAAAACATAATGTGTTGTTGGGAAAAGAGTGATGAGAAGGAGAAAAGTCTTGTAATACCATCCCTTGACTAACATTATTGAAATGGATCAAATTCAGAGTACCGGGGAAATTAATTCGGAGTTCCCAATGAATGGAACTCCCAAAAAATGACCAATTAAATCCTACAGGAATAAATATGCATGTGTTTAAAACTTAGTGACTGTTGGCCCTTGGTTATGGAAGAAAGCAAAGATTCAGGAAGAAAGGAGAAGTACGAATTGCGCGGAAGGCACAGTGACTGAGAATGGGTCGAAGTGGTCAAAGAGCATACAAGAAGGAGCGAAGTAAGGGAAAACGATCCGTTGAATGAGAAGATTGAGGAAGATAGATCAGCAAGGAATATGGATCGTGGACAACTCAGCAAGCAAAAAAAGTCATCAACGAGTGCTTTGGAGCACCTCGCAGAAAAGAAGGAAAGACAGGTTGGCGAAGCCCGGAAAAAACGAGTCAAGTGGACCTAAGGTTTTAGACACCTAGGGTTTTGGGATCTAGGGTTTCAACACCTAGACTTTTGCCATGTAATGTATGAATAAAGGTCTAGAGGACCTGGGATGGGTTCGTTCTGGGTTAATCATTGTGGGTTAAGAGAGTGATTATTGTTGTTACGTGAGGAGAGTATTGAGATGTGAGAATACTCTTGTATTGTAAGATCTTCAGCTGGGTGCGAAGATCAACCCTGTAGCTGGGTGCGTAGGGAGGGGAGAGAAGAAGAGAAAGAGAGAGAGATTTGCAAGCTAAGTGCACAGATAGAACTATATGTTTTCATATAATATATCAAGAAACACATTTTTGTGGACGTATCCCTAGGGAGAGGGTCAACCACATATATCTTATGTCCTTTGTGGTTGATGTTATGTTCTTTTCTTTCTGTTACTCAGTTATTGCATTATTGTGATAGATATGGGATATAACTATGCGAAGTAGACTTAAGTTGGTAAAGAATAACTAGCTTTCTAAGTGTTATTTTGGATCCACTTTGCATTTCCTCTAGTTGTAGACACCTATGCCCTGCAACCTCCTATTGTTACTTCGAGTGAGACTGCATCTGCCCCGTAGGTGTTGCTGAAAGGGCCAGTAGTTAGGGCTTGTTGGTGCATTGTTAGAGTTGAACCCTGGGTCTGCCCCTGTGCCAACAAATGGTTCTGTTGTCGGGATCAGGATCTTCTTAAGGGAATGTCAAGGTGGTTTCCATCGAAGATAGAGATTTAGAAGTGGATAGAAGAAAAAGAAAGGGACTTCGTTGAATCTCAAAACAAGAACTATATCCTTAGTATAGAATATTGGTTGGGAAAGTATATCTTTACTGATATACATAAGATTTTCTTTGGAGGAGTTCATAAGGAGCTATACGAGTGGTTATCCAGATTAGCAGATACCCAGTTTGAGATCAAATCTAGACCACATGTGGCTTGGACGTCGGTGTTGATCAAGAAGGTCAAGAGAGTTGATAGTGTCATGTCAAGAGCAGTAGATCACTAGTTTGATAGCACTATTGGAGGGTACATTATTGAGTTTGCTATTGACACATTAGAGTCATATAGCCAAGCAGAGAGATATTTCTTTAAGGGGTCGAGAGAAGAATTTTTACACTTTTTGAAGTTGAAGATCAAGATGTTATTGCATGAGAAGAACATCTTGAAGATAAAGTAAGTGGTCAAATTGAAAAGCTAATGTTCAATAACTCAGACAGCGACAACGACACAGAGTTTGGACATACGTGTAGTGGGAGAACCTTCAGAGAGGTTCCTCTGGTAAACCTGTTTGAGTAGAGCCATGAACCACTAGCACATGATGAAGGGTTCTAGAGTGGAGAAGAGGAATATTTATTGAACAAGGAACATTCAGAGTTCGTTAGGGCAGAGGAAGAGAAGACTGAAGAACCTCGTTGAAAAGAATCAGACACTTCAGGAACTGCGTCGACTGTCGAAGTAAGTACTATTACTCCTCCTATTGTTTTAGCAACGTTAAGTAACCAGAGTAGTTAGAGTTATAAGAGCACTCAAAGCATTGTTACCAACAGATTAGTACATACTCAATCAAGAAACCTACGAAGATCTATGGCAGATGAAATGAGGCTACCTATCTTTAGAGGAGATGGATCTGAAGATCCTGATCAGCACTGGTTTTTATGCGAAGCTGTATGGAGTATTAAGAAAATCAATGATGAAATTGTTAATAGAGATCAGTTTAGTACTACCTTGACAGACCGCGCACTGAGTCGGTACATGAAGTTTGTTAAAGGAGTTACACAGCCTAAACCGTTGAATGATAACAAGACTGTGTTGAGTGCAGAATTCAAGAAACACAAGTCGGAGTCACAGTGCATTACAAAACTGAAAGAAATCAAGCAGAAAGTAGTTGAACCTATTTGGGAGTTTGATCAGAGGTTAAATACCTTGACAAGTCATTTGAGTTTTCATATCCTAGATGAGCAAAACAAGGAATGATTCATTGATGCCCTCTTACCACACATCAAAGTTCATTTGATGCAATAGAAGGTTGCTTTGCAGGCTGAGGTGTTGGAGATTGCCATGAAACTAGAATCAACCCCTGTGGGAGAATCCAGCTCAGGTATGAGTCAAATTTTGAGTCAGCTAACTATCTTATCTCTGTAGGTCGAAGATATGAAGAAAGAAAAGGGAAAAGATAAAAGAGAAGACATATGGTGTATCAGATGAAAATCAAAGGGCCATGACAAGGAGCATTGTCCCCTATTTAATGAATAATTTGCCTCTGGAGCTCTGAACCCTATGAAGTAGGTTACTCTACCCTGGTGCAAGGTATGTAGAAATAGACATCTCCCTGGTGAATGCTATTACATGCAAAAATATTTCCAGACACCTACCAATATTTATTGCACATTCTGTACATCTGTGGGGCATGATGAGAAGGACTATAGAACTTATGACCTCTTGCATGAAAGATCAAGAGATACATATAGGATTAAAGGAGAGATGCAATAGGAGAGAAATGCTACGCAGTTTAATTCCCCATGAAGAGGAAAATTCAACCCTCATGGTGGATTCAAGGGAAGAGGACGAGGACGAGGCATGGGTCGAGGTCGAGGTCAAATCATTTGTTATAATTGCACACAACCAGTTCACTTGGAAAGGGACTTTCAAAACCCTTGTACCTCTTGCAGCTATTGCAACTCATTTGAACATGTTATTGAGGATTGTCCAACATTGTTAGCGAAACTTCAGGAGAGACGAGGAGGAAACCAACAAGTAAAACTAAATCAACAGAACCTTGTGGAGAGGATCCTAGAGTCATTTTTATCACTAAAGGAGGCATTGTTATAGGAGAGAGGAGGCATTGTTATAGGAGAAGACGGGGTGACTTTAGAAAAGACTACAGAGGAATCTAGGGTCAGAAGATTTGCAGAGAAGACACAAGTGTTTGATCCGAGGAAAGAAAAGAAAATGTTTGAAGAGGCAAGAAGAGAATTTGGAAGAGATCAGGCTTCTTCATCAAAGACACAATCAAAAGTGAGAGAATGTGGAATGCCTTTGGCATTTGATCAGTCTACCTTGCCCGGAGAAGGAAAAGAGGTAAGAATCTTATGGAATTCTTATGTACTTGCATTAATTTGATTAAGGATGAAAGAGCTATACAAGAATTACAATGATTGATTAGACAATACGAGGTAGGGAGGGTAGATCCTCTGCTGAATAAAGTAGTACATAAAGTATATAGGAAGAGATGGACAAATAAGGAACTACACCTTAATGCTCATATTGGAGACTATGAAATAGATTATGTGGTCCTCGACTTAGGGTCCGAAGTCAATGTTATGATGAAGCAGACCTGGACACTGATGGGAAAACCTAAGTTTATTTACTCCCCTATCAGGCTTAGGATGGCTAATCAGCAGGCAGTAAGCCCCTTTGGAATACTAGAGCACGTCCCTATGGACATCGACGGGGTAAGGATGTTTGCGGACTTCGAGGTGATTGAGATAGTTGATGATAGTTGTCCTTATCCTGCGATGTTAGGAATTGATTGGGCTTTCAACAATTCCATTGTTGTTGACTTAAAGAAAAGAAGAATGAAATTTGAAGGTGATGGCCTTAGGTTCATTGCACCTCTTGATCCGGATGAAGGTCACAGATACGCAGAACCCATTAGAGAAGAAGACCATGCATACAAGCTAGAGAATATAAATAAATTAACAGCAAGGCAACATGATTACATTAATCCTACCATAGATGGGAATTTAAGATGGAGAAGTGACAGTGCATGCTCATCAGATTTGGAAGAAGCACTAGAGAATTGGCAAAACAAAATGTATGAATTTTATGGGTGAAGGTGTGTTAGATTGACCAGGGAAGTTCACTAGATTGGCACATAAGTAAGTAATCTGCCCACATTTGATGGTTTAAATCATTCAGAAACTTTCTTACTAGAATTTGAAGAAATTGTACCAGTACAATAGAGACTGTTGGCACTGGATGAATCCTTGAAAGCAATGATAGCAAGATGGCGGGGAACACACAAAAAGAACATCGCGGACTGGGTGCAATGTCGCACTTTGATGACAGTACGCTTTTCAGACCTAGTCGACGGGTGCGAAGTTCGATACACAGGTCAGAGCTTCCCAAAGGACCATGTTCGAAGTTGTGAGGGAGCCTGGAGCAGCACTCCTCAATAACAGTGGGTGTATAAATTCATTAACACTCTGGACACAATGCCTATCAATTGGTATATTCAAGAAGAACTACGTCTCACCACTTCAAATTGGTACGGTATGACTCAAAACTTTGTAGCTACATTTCTATTTGAGAGTCAGTACCCCACAGTCGATCAAGCTTTACAATTTGTAAGACAAAAAATATTTGAGGAGGCACTTAACCTCCTTTTGGAGAAATAAGAATATGAATGGACTATACCTCTTCAGAAATTGCAAGGTTGTTACAATACCAATGTTGACAAAGACAATGATCCTAGGAATGTGAACATCGCAGAAACTGAAGGACAGAGAGCCATAGAAGGACCAGGAGTCGAACTACCTTTCATTGGACAACCAATTAAAATCAAGAAAGTTAATATTGGGACAGAGCAAGCACCTAAGCTCACAAACGTTGGAGATTATTGGGATGATGCTACTATTGACAAGATCACAGAACTACTGCATGAATTTCAGGACTTGTTTCCAACCAAGTTCACAGACATGAAGGATATTAAAGGGCCCATGGGAGAAATGAAGATCCCCTTGAAACCAGATGCAAGGCCACTCAAGCAGAGACCTTACAGACTGAATCCCAATTATAAGCAGAAAGTCGGGATCGAACTAGACAAAATGTTGGAAGCAGGAATCATAGAAACTATTGAAGAGTCAAAATGGATTAGCTCTATGGTGGTACATGATAAGAAGTCAGGAGAGATCGAAATCTGTGTAGACTTGAGGAAATTGAATGATGTTTGCTTACATGATCCATTCCCTACATATTTTATTGATGAGGCGTTAGATAATGTCGGAGGACAGGAAGTTTACTCCTTCACAGATGGATTTTCAGGTTATCACCAAATCAAGATTGCTGAGGAAGATCGCCATAAGACCACATTTGCAACAAAATGGGGTTCTTTCCAGTACACGGTGATGCCTTTTGGATTGAAGAATGCACCAACCATCTTTTCTAGGGTGGTGGTCGAAGCATTCAAGGAATTTTTACATAATTTTTTGGAAGCATATTTTGATGATTGGACTGTTTTTAGCTTATTGAAAAATCATATTGAATGTTTGAGACTAATGTTGGATAAGTGAAAGCAATGTCAGATTTCCTTGAACCTAAAGAAGTGTGTCTTCTTTTCACCCTTTGGAGTGCTACTAGGCCATATTGTGTGTAAGTAGGGGTTGTTGGTAGATCCTTCCAAGATTGCCATCATTGTTGATCTACCTCCTCCTACTTCAATTAGTTAGTTGTGCATTGCATTGGGGCATACTGGATACTACAAAAAGTTCATCAAGGGATATGCACAGATAACAACACCCATGGAAAAGATTTTAAAGAAATATTTCCAGTTTCAATGTTCAGAGGAATGTCAGCAGAGCTTTGACACACTGAAACAGAAAATGGTCATTGCGCCTATTCTTGTTTTCCCAGATTGGAGTAAGGAATTCCATGTGCACATCGATGCGTCATATATTGCATTAGGAGCTATGTTAGCACAACCAAGAGCAGGAGATATTGACCATCCATTAGCCTTTGCTAGAAGGAATCTCTCCACAACTGAAATAAATTACACCACCACTGAGAGAGAATGTTTAGCCGTGGTGTATGCGCTGCAGAAGTTTCGACACTACTTGTTGGGAGGACATTTTAAGATGTTCATTGATCACTCTACATTGAAATAATTATTCAACAAGCTAGTGTTGGAGGGGAGAATATGTATATGGCTACTGTTATTCCAGGAATATAACTTTGAGATTGTGGTCAAGCCAGGGAGAATGAACAAGGGACCTGACCACTTGTCTAGGTTAGAACATGGAGAGGAACCTACCAGTTTGGAGGATACGCCATTAGATGCATAGTTGTTGGCCATCATAAAGGTTGATGATCACTTTGCAGAAATAGTTTAGTTCATGTCCACAGGAATGGCACCCCGCGAATATACAATTATTCAGAAGAAACAGTTAGTAGTTCGGGCTACAGATTTTTCACTTATAGTTGAACAACTATATAATATGGGACCTGATGAGATCTTGAGGAGATGCATTCTGGAGGCTGAAATACCATTGATTATGGCTGAGGCACATGAAGGCATCGCATGAGGACATTATTCAGGAAAAGCAACAGTGTAGAATATTCTTAGAGATGGCCTTTAGTGGCCCACATTACACAAAGATGCTAAGGACTACTATAGAGCCTATGATGTATGCCAAAGAGTTGGGAAACCTTCCAGAAGAT
This sequence comes from Picea abies, assembly GCA_900067695.1. Lineage (NCBI taxonomy): Eukaryota > Viridiplantae > Streptophyta > Pinopsida > Pinales > Pinaceae > Picea > Picea abies. The sequence goes on from CBVK0100485329.1 coordinate 10,683, forward strand.
ATGAGATGCCTTTAGCACTGCAATTAACATTACAAGTATTTGAGAAATGGGCTATTGATTTTGTGGGACCTGTCAACCCACCAGGAAAGTGCACAGGATCTCGATAAATAATCATTGCGACATAATATTTGACCAAATGGGAAGAAGCAAGAGAAGTTAAGGACTGTAGTGCAACTACACTTCCGAGATTCGTATTTGATGATATCATAACCCGATTTGGATGCTCGAAGATCCTTATGAGCGACCAAGGTACTCATTTTATTAATAAGAATATTGAAGCCTTGACTCAGGAATATGAAGTTCATCATCAGAAGAGTACGCCATACCACCCACAAGCGAATGGAACAGTTGAAGCTTTCAATAAGATCTTGGAGACAGCATTGACGAAGATTTGTAGTGTGAACAGAGATGATTGGGATTTGAGAGTGCCAGCAGTACTATGGGCATATCGAACCACTTGCAAGAAGCTGACAATGCAGGCTCCCTTTAAGTTGGTTTATGGTCTAGAAGCAGTGGTCCCTGTGGAATATTTGGTTCCTAGTCTAAGAATTGCAGCATTCACAGATATGGATGACACTAGCATTGTTCAAGACAGGCTCACGCAGTTGGTAGAATTGGAGGAAGACATATTCATTGCAGGATTTCATCGGCAAGTATAGGAGGAATGAGAGAAGGCCTACCATGACAGACATATCAAGAGGAAAGAATTCAAACAAGGAGATCTGGTATTGGTATATGACAACAAGTCTATGAAGCATCCAAGGAAGTTCAGGATACATTGGCTTGGGCCATATGAGGTTGCCTACATTACAGAAGGAGGAGCTACACGGTTGTAGACTCTGAATGGAGAATGGAAAGAAGGTTTCGTAAATGGGAGTTGGTTGAAATTGTATTATGACAACTAACCTTGCAGCTCCCAGTAAAAGCAAAAGAAGAAGGGTCTAGGTACCAGGTGCAGTTGAAACTGAGTACCAGACATAGAAAAGATAGTCTGCACATAGTGGGGAGGGACAGAGAAGAAATCACAGGTTGCTCCGCGCATTCTGAAGTTGAAGTGGAATAGAAGGTTCAGACCTGCAGTGACTCAGGACGAGTCACATGTGAGTGTTGGGGGCCTGTTGGCCCTTGGTTATGGAAGAAAGTGAAGATTCAGGAAGAAAGGTGAAGTAAGAACTACATGTAAGGCACGGTGACTGAGAATGGATCGAAGTGGTCAAAGAGAAGAAAAGAAGGAGAAATGTAAGGGAAAATGAGTCATTGAACGAGAAGATCGAGGAAGACAGATCAGCAAGGAAGATGGATCGTGGACAAATCAGCAAGCGAAAAAAGTCATCAATGAGTACTTTGGAGCACCTCACGGAAAAGAAGGAAAGACAGGTTGGAAAAACCCGGAAAACACGGGTCAAGTGGACCTAGGATTTTAGACACCTAGGGTTTTAGGATCTAGGGTTTCAACACCTAGACTTTTGCCATGTAATGTATAAATAAAGTTCTAGAGGACCTGGGATGGGTTCGTTCTGGGTTCGTCATTGTGAGTTAAGAGAGTGATTATTGTTGTTGCGTGAGGAGAGTATTGAGTTGTGATAATACTCTTGTATTGTAAGATATTCAGTTGGGTGTGTAGATCAACCCTGCAGCTGGTTGCGTAGGGAGGGGAGAGAAGAAGAGAAAGAGAGAGAGATCTGCAAGCTAAGTGTGCAGATAGAACTGTATGTTTTCATATAATATATAAAAAAATGCAGTTTTGTGGACGTAGCCCTAGGGAGAGGTTGAACCATGTATATCTCGTGTCCTCTATGGTTAATGGTGTGTTCTTTGCTTTATGTTACTATGTTATTGCATTATTGTGCTAGATTTGAGATATAACTGTGTGAAGTAGAATTAAGTTGGTAAAGAATAACTAGATTTCTAAGTGTTGTTTTGGATCCACTTTGCATTTCCTTTGGTTGTAGACACATGTGTCCTACAACCCCATATTACTACTTCAGGTGAGACTGCATCTGCCCCGTAGGTGTTGCCGAAAGGGCTAGTAGTTAGGGCTTGTTGGTGTGTTGTTAGAGTTGAACCTAGGGTCTGCCCCTATGCCAACGGTGAAGAAAGGCATGTTCAAGGAAGATTTAATTATAGATTTGTTTCCTTTCATTAGCCAAAATTTTCCTCTATGGGGCCAATCATCAAAACAACATTTAAGTGGGCACTCTTATAGCCTATTACAATGTTATAATTCTTATTTTCCTACCCTAATTTTGGAGCACCTTCCTTATATTTGTTAAGTAGATTGACTATATTATTTATGTAGTCTATATGTTGGGTAATTTTTAGTTATGTTTCTTCTTGTTGGTCATGTTGTTTCTCAGGTTACTCTGAGGTTGTCTTTTATTCTGATCTTACTTGTGAAGCATGGCTATGATTAATGTGCAATGATCAAATGCAATGGTAGAAAGGGTACTATTGATGAAGTTTTCGTAAGGAAGGATTCTAGGGTTTTCAAAAGTTGGTAAGGAAGGATTCTAGGGTTCTCAAATGCTCTCGAGAAGAGCACTTGACCCCAAGTAGGAGTCAAATGTTACCCATTGTGTCATTGGGCACAATTGTTTTTCCATAGTGATGATGACATTGTGTAATGGTTATCATATTCCTCATTGATTAGGATAGCAATGAGATTCCTACCCTAAACCTCTTTGATACTATTTTGTTTGTTTTTTATTTTTATTTTAAACAACTACATGTCGACAATATTTCGACGTCCCTAGCGTCGTTGATATAGCATACACGTCGGAAGACCGACATTACCTTCCGTCGATCTTCGACGTTCCTAATGTCATTGTCATGGTGTCAACATCGCAGGTGAGACATCGTTGATATAACATCCATGTCGAAAGACTGACGTTACCTTCCGTCAGTTGTCTAACGTTCCTAGTGTCGTTGTCATGGCGTCAACGTCGTAGGTGAAACGTCGTCGATATAGCATACACGTCGAAATACCGACTTACCTTCCATCGACCATCTAACGTGCCTGCCATCGTTTTCATGGCATCAACGTCACAGGTGAAACGTTGTTGATATAGCGTAGATTTCGAAAGACCAACATTACCTTCCATCGGTCGTCTGACGTCCCAGTGTCATTGTAGTGACGTCCATAGTGGGCTTGGACAGTGAAGTTCGAGACGACACATGTCCACATGAAATGTCGCAACAGAGACGATATCTGTGTCCTCGAAAAATCGACGTTTGAGGGGGTATGATGTTTGTTGATCTCCCAACAATATAAAGTGGCAATTGCTACGAAAACGCCGTCAGAATTTGAGCTAAATGTACTAGTGTTATTAACATCCCTAAAGGAATCCCAAGTGGGTGAAACTGCAAATAATTTGGATCCTTCTATTTACTTTTGCTCACAGAAAGTCTCCCACCAATCTTTGACATGGGGGACGGCCTTGAGGAGCGCAAATGTAATATTTTCTCTATCAAAAAGGTTGTGGACAGAAAAATACCCTTCTAGAAGGTTTAACCATTTATCTATGGCATCCACATCTACTTGACCTTCAAATATAGGAATATCAAAATTGATTTGTACCTTGAAGGGGGTGGCACTTCTGCTTGAGGTGGATGCGTCACTTTTCGACATTCATCGAAGGATTTGTGCGAAGTAGTCCATCATCTCGTTCCTTTGTCGCTCAAGGGCTTCTTCGAGCAACATTTTGAAAGAATCTCTTGTCCCGTCGTATTTATTTTCGCCCACCATGGAGGGTTTCTTAAACATATGAGAGCAGTTGTCCTCAAAAGAAACAAGCTCGAGACCCAACTCTCTATACCATGACCGCATCGAGGACATGCATTAAAAAAATTACAATGAACAAACTGCTATGATACCACTAATACAGGTTTATAAGTGGAATGAAATGAAACCATAGATTTATAATGTTAACATAGAGACACAGTGAACAATAACAGAGATACAGTAAAACTTGAATTCTATTAAATAAGAAATATGCTGAAAACTGTAAAATGTAGACTGAAAGAAGCTTGCTAGAATAGTGGCAGCTTGTCTTTGAGAAGAGATGTGATGGCTACGCTCATTCACAAGAAGATGAGTACAATGAGGCTCTGAAGGCATTTTTACAATAAAGATGAATGACAAAACCCTAGACATACAAAAACCTAACCCTATGAGATGAAGCGCCAAAAGTCATGTGGGCCCCGTTGGGGTAAGTTAGTACATTAACTTCCCAGGGCCGTAACTTTTGCATATGATCTTTGTTTAGGGCACACGATAGCTCGTTGGAAATGTACTGATGAGGAGCTTCATTTATGGGATCAAGCGAAGCCTTCAACTAGCCATGAGGTACATGATCACGAAAAAACGTCATTTAGGCCCTCAAAATGGCCCCAAAAGTTCAGAAACTGAAAAACTACTAAAAATAGTAAGTTGCCAAAAAATTGTTTTGAGCCAATTGGACAAGGTGGGTGGCCACCGAGATCCTCCTGGATCACAAGGGCATGAAATTCTTTTTTCTTGAGAATTATTGTAATAGAGTGTTGTTCTGTTGGAGGTTACCCCCTCGAAGAGGCAAGTGAACATTGTTTCCTATCAATAAAGGTATTATTATAGTGCTTTGGTTTCATTTATTTTGTTGTTCTATTGTTATTCTCTTCAATATTTATGTTTTCAACTATTATAATAGATCTAGTACCTTACATTTTGTCTTTGTAGATAACCTTCCTTGATACCTAAAACTACTTATGATTGGTTAAGATCTCGTCTTCTTCAAACATAAGGAAATAGGTGAATTACCCAAGAGCTCGAGGCCTCTAGAAAGAGTGGAAGTCTGCCCCTTATGGATAACTAGAAGGTTATTTTAGGTGGCATGGTTTTCCTTGAATAATAATGAAGACTTGGTCGACATTTGCAAATAACAACAATTAAAAGTTATCCTCATTATTGATTTACAATTGAGTTATGATAAGTTTTGCCACTTTCGAAAAAAAAAACTACCCATTATTGCACCGAGAGTATCGAGTTGCTCTACAACCCACAATGGAGGAGATGTCATGTACGTAACGTTAGGTGACAACAATAAAAAGTTAAATAAAAACTAAAAAATAAATAACTACTTACGTACATATGTACATGACAACATCTAAAATATTAAACTAATGTAGATCCATCTTAAACTCTGATCTATCAAGCATCAAAAGGAATCAAATTTCTTAAGGTGTAATTTATTATTATTATTATTTAACATTATGAAGGAATTAATAGTTGACATGGAATAAAATGATAAAAAAATCATTCCTTAAAAACTTTGATCCCTTTCAATACTTGATAAATCTGTATTTAAGATGAATCTAGAATGATTTATAATATAAACAAATTTTAATAATTTTCTTTTCATTTTTAAATTATATATTCATTAATATAAATTTAATCACTTTAACAAATTTTTTTTATAAATATTGATAAACCACCTCTCAAAATGTGATTCTCATAAATCATCGTATGAGAGTTAAACCCGTGCTTGGATCTATACAAAGCCATTAATAAATCCTTTTATATTGTATTTAAAAATATATATTAATAATAAAAAAATCAATTATATTATTAAAAAAAATAATACAAAATTATTTTATTCTTTAAAAAAATTATTCCAACAAAATGTTGAATATTTAATAATATTAATTAAAAACATTTCCTTACTTATTTCTTAATTTCAAAATATTAGTATACAATTATTTCAACATAATATTAAATATTTAATAATATTAATTAAAAAAAATATCGAGTATAGAATTATTCCAACATAATGTTAAATATTTAATAATATTTATCAAAAAAAATCCTTCTAACAAATTGTTGAGTAATTTCAAAATATTAGTATACAATTTAGTTTTTTAATCAAATGTTTCGTAGGCTGAGTAATTTCAAAATATAAGTATACTATTTAGTTTTTTAATAAAATGTTTTGTAGGTTGAAAATATTAGTGTATAATTTAGTTTTTAAATAAAATATATAATTAGATAGATTAAGTTTTGTTTCATGCTTCAAAGTGAAACTGAGCATTGGTCAATTCCTAAAATGTCATGGGATGAAAGAGAGTGTCACTTTTGTGATACTAAGAAGGTTGAAGATGAAAAGCACTTTCTCTTAGATTCTCCAGCCTATACTCATATTAGATCTCATTTTCAAAATATTTGTCATACTACCAACCTTCCTAATCTCTTAACTCAACAAAAGTATGGTGATCTTGGAAAGCTTCTCTTAATGTTTTTGGAGCACAAAAACAAAATTCTCAAGAATTGCAAGTAATAATTTACCCTCTTAAGGTCGGATAGACCAATTCGGTCTTAGTGGACGTTAATCATCATCATCATCATCATCATCAAGTTGAATCCTTAATAATGATAAGACATTTGATATTTAAAAAAAATAAAAATAATTTAAAAAGTTAATAGAATTTGTTTAACTTTTTTTTTGTAAGTTAGAGAGATTATATTAAAGCCTTATGGAATCAAAAATTACAGTTGTCATGGTGAACAGTGAAATAGGGACTGCATCGCCCAGATGGGAAACCAATGTGGCCACATGTCCAAACAGTTCACAATTGTTTAAATAGTTCAAATTTGCAGTAAAAAGAGAAAAAATTGTCCTGTGACAAAATGTTGTTCTAAGACTAGAAACTAAAGTGCCTCGCATGGATAGAACCAAGAGAAGTAATATGTCTAAAGACGTCAAAAAACCAAGAAAACCTGAGAACGTTGTTTTCATCCAGGGCTTGGGCCTAGCTTTCGTTCTTTTTTAGGATCATGCGCTAAATCCATGGCTAAAGTGCCTATGTTTGGAGTGGTGTGAAGGAGAGTGCAAAGGAGAGTCTCCAAACGCTCCTCGCAACGCTCCCTGAGTACGTCTCTTCTCAGCATATCCGCAATGTCGTGCCTGACTTCGAAGACCGAGTTCTGGATGTTGTCCAAAGAATTCTGCAACTTCATAAACCCATCACACCAAGCACAAGAAGGTTGTGGTCGAGGAGAAAACGAGGGCGGAAGAGGAGGTGAAGGTGGTGGCGGAGCTGCAGAAGAAATGTGTGGGGATGAGGAAAAGGTGTGAGGGGAGGCAAAAGAATAATGGGGGGAGGCGGAGGAAGTGAGGGGGGCAGTCGGGCTAGGGATAGCGGACGAAGAAGGCAGGCGGGAGGGAGGCTAGTGTAATGGTGGTGCTCTCGGGTTGAGCTCAGGTGCGAAGTCGAGTGAATTTTCCATGCTATCAAACCACTCCACTCTGCATGGCCATGGGGAGGACAAAGGAGGGAGATCTGGGGTAGAGGCATGGCCTGTATTCTGAGGCAACTCCAATGTAATTTGCTTTCCGCACCCACGCAAATCGTGCCCCCGTGCTTTATACCACGCAGACCCTCTCTTTTATTTTCCTCTTTGCCTTGGCATCGAGAAGAAACACAGGAGAGTGGGGATGGAAGTGAAATGCAAGAGAATGGACACAAACCAGAGATGAAAAAATCCCATGTTGGAGCTGCGAGGATCTAGGGCTGAGGTGTGAGGATGAGCGATAGAACTAACCGGCATGAAGTATAACCCATATCTCCATAGCTTGTGATGGAACTGCTTGGAAGGCCAACCCATCACCTTAACTGTGTCTGTGTACTGGAGAACCATCGCCATAACAAGGCCTATGACAGGACGATAATGGAGGTGTTATGTGTTGGATCATGTTGTCATTGATGCCAATGGTTCGATTGATTGATGTCATTGATTGATGTCAAGTGATTGATTGATGTCAAAGGATTGATTGATTGATGATTGATGTAATATAATATGTATTTTCCTTGATGAGAATGCATAGATGAAGATGGATCAATGAGTTGTCATTGATACATGATGAAGATGGATCGATGTGGTTTCATTGGTATATGATGCATTGTTGGAAAAATGTATAGATGACTCATTATTG
>CBVK0100485330.1:0-18645 GCA_900067695.1 Picea abies
GTGACTGGAGTTCAGACGTGTGCTCTTCCGGTCTGCTGAGGAGCATGAAAATGAATAATGATGAAAGCATAACATCATACTTTGTAATAATCTCTCAGTTAAGAGATCAACTACAAGCTATTGAGGAAATCATTTCAGAAAAGGAACTAGTGAATGTACTTAATGGTCTTCCCAAGACATGGGATGCATTTTACGCAAGTATGAACACAAGAAAGGAGTATCCCACATTTGAAGAACTTTGGACTTGTTGCGCACAAGAATAATCAAGGATTAGTGCAAAAGAGAAATCCCAAAATAAAGAGGATGATCAAGCCTACATAGAAAAGTTCAAGAAATTCAGGAATAAGAAGAAGTTTGGCTCAAGAAGAAACCAAATCAATAAAGGGATATGTCAAAAATACAATGCTTCCACTGTTGAAAGTATGGTCACTACAAGAACCAGTGTATTGATTTAAAGAAAAGGAAGGAAACACATGAAGCAACAGTTGCCAAGGAAAAGAAACCCTCAAAGAAAATCAAGCAGGATGAAACAGAATTTTTCTTCTATTCAAGGTAAAATATTCTTATGTAACCTAGTCCTTGTACATACCATGTTTACATAGTTCTTGTACATATCATGTGTATATATTTCTTGGAAGATTAGATGGTCAGTATCAATGAAACAACACATGTGGAAGAATAACAAGATAAGGATTTCCATTAAAATGACTACTAGTCAAACAATGTATCTGAAAAGGATGAAGTATGTTGACAACCTTTGGTGACAATTCATGTAAGTAACAATTGGCCCAGATGGACTGCAATCAGAATCAAACTTGAAGAAACCCATAAGGAGTCAGACCAGAAATAAGTCAGTAATCAAGAGGAAACTATAATAGACTTGTGACACTTTACAGAAAGAAAGAAGGATGCAGACAGAAGCATGGACTCTCTCAGATGGAGGGAACTAATTGTAGAATTCCAAAAGAAGAGCATGCATATTTCTCATTCATGAATGAAGCTGGGATTAGGAGGGAGCTAATCCTAAATGACGTGATCCATTCAACAACATGTGAATACTATGAAGTATTTGTCCATGTTCTTCATTAGAAGTAGCATCCATGATAAGCAGCACATGTTTAGTTTAACTCTAGAAGAAGTCTTCTTCAAAAATAAGCCCTGAATATCCTTGGTTGTCCATCTACATTTATGTTCCTATGATGAAAATAAGAAGTTGGAACCTTCATAAAGGAAGGGCATAGAATCTATAGAAGACTCCATGGACTCCAACATTGAAGAGAAACATGAGGAAGAATGGGAACATTCCAAGAAAGAAAGAAAATTCAGAACAACAAATTGAACCAGTTATTATACCGAGAATCATAAAACTATCAGCATGGTTTGAACCCACTAGAAGCAATCAAACAAAAGGAATGGAAGGAAGTTGTGATGAAGAACAATGTATGTGAGAATTTGTGAAAAAGACTTATGAATGGAAGCATTGATAGATACAAGGCAAGATTCATAACTAGAGGGTTCTCCCATAAGGAGGGACAAGACTATGATGATAGCTTGTTCCAGTAACTAGATAACTGCAAAAAGTATTATATTTATTATTGAGCCATTATATCAATCCCCTTTTGTGGATTGATCATGTCGGACATTGTGAATGACCAAATCCCCTTTTGTGGATTGGTCAAAACCTAATTATATTATGCTAAATAAGAAGTCGGCCCCCAAGCCTAATTAAAGTGGTTTTAACCACTAAGAAGAGAAGTCGGCCCTACCCAGTGAAGAGACACCTTTCCAACGCTTTCCAGCTAGTATAAATAAAGGAGGCTAGCACCTCATTTGTTCACTCACTCATTCCACTCAAAAAGTGTGCAAGTTTGGAGAGATGTAGTTGGGAGAAGAAGGAAGAGAGCTACCTTCAGTATCAATTATTGAGCCACTCTCAGTTTTAGATGAATTTGTTGCCATGATGGAGTAGAGGAATTACTCTTAGATTTCAGCAGTCACAATGAAAATGGAGCAACCATTCTCAGTTTCAGAGTAGTTGCAAGTGCAAGAGTCCCAGTTGTAGAAGGAACAGTTGCAAAAAGAGAAAAGGGAATACTCTCAGGCAAAGAGACAGATAGTGCTTTGCAAAGAGCACATAGAGATAGCACATGATTATGCATATTGAGTTGCAGTTGAGCAAGTGTACCAGATTGGTACAAAGTAATATGAAAATTTGATTTGAAGTTGAAAACAGAAAGAATCAGGTCTGCAGGTTGAAGAAGGCTCTGTACAGGTTGAAGCAAGTTCCTAGAGCTTGATATGGCATAATTGACAGTCTCCTAACAAGATTGGGTTTTACCAAGAGTAAAGTTGATTCTAACCTTTACCTAGGGTTATGAATGATGAGCCAGTAATGTTGCTACCATATGTAGATGATGTATTCTTGACAAGATGAAGAAAATCTCATCACAAATTGCAGAAGAAGCTCTCTACAGAGTTTGATGAAAGACCTATTGCATTATTTCTTAGGTCTTGAAGTTTAGCAAAGCTCAGAGAAGATCTTCCTTAACCAAAAAAAGTATGCAGTTGAAATAATGAAGAAGTTTGACATGTTGAAATGTAAATCCATGTACACACCCATGGAAACGAAGTGGAAGCTCTTGGTAAATACCTCGTCAAAATTACTCTGTACAGACAGATTATTGATTCGGTGATGTATATGATGGATACCAGGCCAGATATATGTTTTTCCTTGAGTCAGTATCTGGTAGAACCTAGATGTGTTCACCTTGTTGCTACAAAACATGTGATGAGATACCTTAAGGGTACGTTGGATTTTGGTCTTTGTTATACTAGAGATCATGACTTCATATTGTATGGATATACTGATTCAGATTGAGCTGGAAGTGTTTCTGATAGAAAGAGCACTTCAAGATGTTGTTTCAGTCTGGTTTCAGCCATGACTTCATGGTAGAGTAGGGAGCAATCCAGTATTGCTCTCAGCATGGCAAAAGCGGAATATATTGCAGCATGTTCTGCCAGTTGTAAAGCCATATGGCTTTGGATGTTGTTGACAAATCTATTTGATCTGGAGATGGAAGCCATCATGATCTTATGTGATAACCAAAGTTGTATAAAAATGATGTGTTCCATGATGAGTTGAAGCACATAGAGATCCGGTATCACTTCATTCGTGATATGGTGCACAGAGGAGCTATAAAGCTCCATTATGTTGGCATGGATGAGCAGGTTGGAGATGTGTTGACCAAGCCTCTGTCTCCTGAAAGTTTGAGAACTTTCGAGACAAGCTTGGTATAGTCTGAAAGTACCTCCCTCGAAAGGGGGAGTAGTGTTGATGCCAGCCTTGTGCTGAAGATTTCCAGCTTCGTGTTGATGTTGATGTGATGCCAGCCTTGTGCTGAAGATTTCAGCTTCATGTTGATGTTGATGTGATGCCAACCTTGTGCTGAATATTTCCAGCTTTGTGTTGATGTTGATGTGATGCCAACCTTGTGCTGAAGATTTCCAGCTTCGTGTTGATGTTGATGTGATGCCAGCTTCGTGCTGAATATTTTTAGTTTAGTGTTGATGTTGATGATGCTCGAGCCTTTGTGTTGTGATGTTGTTGTTGTTGAAGTTGTATCAGCCTCGTGTTGTTATTGATGATGATGATGTATTAGTGTTATATACTAATCCATGTTGATGCAGATGATGATGATGTCATTGCAGCTCCTTGTTGTGGATGATGATATTGATGATAAAAAAAACTTTCAATGATTTATAGATATGTCAGTCAGTGTTGATGTTGTTGCCCTCTCTCTCTCATGATGATGTTGTTGAATACCCTTCTTGTTAAGTGGGAGTGTTGAAATATTGTAACTGCAAAGAGTATTATATTTATTATTGAGTCATTAGATCAATCCCCTTTTGTGGATTGATCATGTCGGACATTGTAAATGACCAAAACCCCTTTTGTGGATTGATCATGTCAGACATTGTAAATGACCAAATCCCCTTTTGTGGATTAGTCAAACCCTAATTGTATTATGCTAAATAAGAAGTCGGTCCCCAAGCCTAATTAAAGTGGTTTTAACCACTAAGAAGAGAAATCGGCACTGCCCAGTGAAGAGACACCTTTCCAGTGCCTACTAGCTAGTATAAATGAAGGAGGCTAGTGCCTCATTTGTTCACTCACTCATTCCACTAAAAAAGTGCGCAAGTTTGGAAAGTTGCAGTTGGGAGAAGAAGGAAGAGAAAGACACATTGCTCAGTGTTGGATATTCTCTAGTGTTTTGGTTTATTGTCTTGGCATTGTATTGGCTATCTATATTAAGAAAGTTTTGTTGGGTTTTCTCCCCCATGAGGGTTTCCAAGGATAAATGTCGTATCGTGTGATTGTGTTTCTCTCAGTGATCCTACCTATGTTATGGTTATCTAGTAAATTGAAAAGAAACCTAATAATAGCTCAAAAATTAATAACCTCTAGCTAAGCTATTATATTTCTTACAGTATCCATGGGTTGGAGTTTACATCAAAGGAATGTAAATATTGTTCTTCTCAATAGAGTAATTGAAGAAGAAGCATATGCGGAACAACCTCAAGGTTTTGAGGTATACCAGAAAGAGAACCATGTATGCAGATAGAAGAAGACCTTGTATGGATTCAAACAACCTGGTGCAGAGCCTCTCATGTGCAGTAGAAGCGTGGTGAAAACTTCCTATGACAGAGGAAGTGTATTGAAATGGTTCATCAGAAGTCCGGGATGATGGATTGCAAATCCATGGCAAACTCCCATAATGACAAACTCTGATCTAGTAGACACGTCCCTGTACCAGAAATTGATTAGCTTCTTGATGTATTCAATGAATACTAGGCCAGACATTTGCTTTGTTGTAAAACATGTTGAGCAAGTTCCAGATGGAACCTAGCCCTAAGAATTGAATAATTGCAAAGCATGCCTTGAAATGTCTTCATGGGACGTTTGCGTTATGATATATAGTTGCATGGATTTATCGATTCAAATTGGGTAGGGAGTGTAGATAACATAAGAAGTACTTCTTGGATATGTTTTAGTTCAAGCTTTGCCATGATATCATGGGCTAGCAGGAAACAGAGGTCTGTTGCACTCAACACTGGAGAAGCAAAATATATTACAGCTTGTTATGCTTGTACGGAAGCAGTGTGGCTCCATAAGCTGGTTTCTGGACTATTTGATCAGGTGTTGGATCCGACCGTGATATATTGTGATAATCAGAGTTGTGTGAAGCTTCCAGAGAACCTGGTGTTCAATGACAGGTCGAAGCACATTGGGATCAAGTATTATTTTCTCCATGATAGAATCCAGAGGGGAGAAGTGGTTCTCTAGTATATCTCGACAAATGAGCAGATAGCAGATATTTTGGTAAAACCTTTGTCCAAGATTAAAATTTTGCGTACTTAAGGGACAAGCTAAACTCGTGGAGATGGCTTCCTTATTGGAAAAGGAAGTGATTACTCCTAGGTTGGGAGAGAGCACTGATATGTTATTGATTTATGGGAAATCATTTTCCAATTCGGAAAATGGTCTAGGTTGGGCAATCACCTACAGTGCGGAAAGTGGCCCAAGATTTATGACGAATAGGCATTTTCCAATTCAGAAAATGGTCCAAATCGGACAGTCATTTTCGTAATGAAAATGGTCTGATAGATTGTTGATGTACCATAGACAGTTATTCCCCTTGTGTTAGTGTGGGGGAATGGTCTAGGACAGTCACTCTTCTTGGCAATCACTCTGAGTAGTGGTCGAGAAGAATGGTCCACCTCTTCATGCTATCATTCTTTCAAATTTCAGAGTTGTGAGAAGTTTCGAAGAATGGTATTTTATAAGAGGTTGGTGCAGAACAGTCATTTCCATTAGGAAATGATCCGGATAGTCATTCCCTAGGGCAGACTCATTCTCTCTAGGTTGCACTGTGATTAGTGTCGGAAGAATGGCTCAGTTAGGTGAATGGTCCAGGTTCAACAATCAAGGACAGGCATTCCCTAGGGCAGACTCATTCTCTCCAGGTTGCACTGTGATTAGTGTCGAAGGAATGGCCTAGTTAAGTGAATGGTCTAGGATCATAAATCAGGGACAGTTAATCTTCTATGCTTGGGAAGAATAGTCCAGATAGCCCATGGCTGATGTTTTACTTTCTTAGGGCAAGTGCTCTTCTAGATCTCACAGATGTGAGTGGAAGAATGGCCCAGATGACTTATTTCATATCATGATATTGTTTATGCAGGTTGATACCAGATGATATGATTGTTGTGAACATTGTATATCTTTGTACAATAGTTGTATGCTACTGTGGTGGATTTGTTCCACTGGTAGTGACTGTATGTCACTGGTTAGTAGCTATGTGCTACTAGGAGTGGTCGCCTACCACTGAATAGTAGTTGTATACTACTATGAATAGACACAGTTGTGTTCTATTAGATGACATTGTTCTGATTGCCATGGAGACTATCTAGTTGGATAGTGATGATGGTGCTCGTGATTTGATCATGAGATAGTCTGTGTGGCTATGATGATGCTACCGGTTGAATGGTTTGCTTATGATCAAAACCATTGCATTTAATACCTCCCTAGCTAGGAGGGAGTGTTGATATTACGGTAGCTACGAGAGGTATTAACCTCTACGTGTAACCTTTGACGAGACTAGAATATTCCGGGAAGCAAGAGAAACCCTAAAACGTTGGATAACAACCATAGAAGACAAGTTGAGTCAAGAGAATAATTAATATTGAATTATTAGCCTTCAGGAAGAGAAGTCGGCCCAGTTAGGCAAGTTAGCAGTATTAATAGAGGGCGCTAGTGCTCATTTGTACACACACTCTCACAACTGCATAACGACTAGTGGTGCGCATGACTGGTGGAGAGCTGTAGTGGTGACTTGGTCTTTGGTTATGGTTGGACTTTCTGCCCGATTATGGTTGGACTTTCTGCTTGGTTATGGTTTGGAATTTATGTTTGGTACACTAGCCTTGAGAGAGAGGTACGCTACCTTGGTTGGTTATTGGTTCTAGAGTTTGCTTCCAGAATTGTTCTGTCAGTCGAAGTTAAGGTGCTCGGGGTGGCCTTTGTGCCTATGGTTGGGTGACAATATTGATATATTGTCTATGGTGAAAAAGAGCACACCTATTATTCTAACAAATATAACACTATGGGTGAGTGATCAAGATCGAGCACCTTCTTCTAACCCAAATAGAACTGGGTTGTTAGATCACGATTAACCTCCACTATTGGATATTTAGGAGGCAATTTAATCGAATTCACCAAAAAAGGAACAAGGATAAAGTACAGAATTGAAAAATACAAATGATATATATTCACTCATGTTCACTAGACTAAGTATATCAACAAGAGATAAGCTTTTGACAATTTTGAAGTCAAAATGTTTATTGATGGTATGTCAAAAATCATAAAAATCCAAAGAATGGAAGTTTTCATCTTCCCATACCACATCATGTAAAGGAAGCTCAACACTCATTTATGAATAAGATTTAAGTGACACACAATCAAATCCAGTGTCATGTAGAATTGGTACAGGGCAAAGGCCTTGAAATCTCAATTGGATGTGTTGTTATCAGAATGTGGTTTCCCTCTTATTTAGGTTGACAATAAAAATATTCCAAAAGAAAAATTTACTAAGTTAATATTTCAAAGGAATTGGAAGTTTTGAATAAATTGTTCAAAGAAATGGGAAGTTTTGAATAAATTGAAAGGAAAAGGATAAATGAATCAAGAATATATCCATACTTTTTTCCTTACGAAAAATGGTTGATTCCTTTATAAATGAAGTGCTTATAAAAAAAATCATTGAGATGTGAGATGCTATATTTAAACTCTGTTCATGCCATAATTGTACAATCACGGCTAATTGGACGATCATCCAAAAGTAACGATAGGTATTGAAAGGAATGCTCCAAGAAAAAATAGACTACGAATAAACAATTGAAAAGGGAACCATCAAATAGTTATGGAAGCATTCTTAGAACAACAATTATAAAAAGCAATGAGAGTAAAGAACATGCATCCTCGTTTCTAGATAGCTATGTTGGTGTGCTAAAGGCCTTTTCATGTTTTGAGTTCCGTTATTCCTTTGTCATGAGGTGCCGTAATCCTATTCTTGAAAGTATAGTATCTGAATCCCTGAATGTGGTTATTTCCATATTATAAGCATGGGAGAATTGTGGATTCTGTGAAAGCCCATTAGAAATAATTATCTTTTTGTCATAAGTTATTTTAAAAAGTCTTGGTCCCTTTCTTTTTAATGCTTACGTTTCTCTGGACCTCGATTATTATTATTAGTTAGGCAATATTTTGACTTTGAAAACTAAATTAAATGTGTTACATAAAATATACCAAGACTTTTGGCATTTAATGAAAAGCCAAATTTTGCTGAAGTTGCGTGCATGGCATTTCCAACTTTAGATCATTTATTGAGAGCCCTGGTGAATGAATTCATATATGGAGGCCATAAATGGGTTGCAGGGGTTGTTTTCCCATCTCAAATATGAATATCCATTTTCATTATGATGCATGTGTCATGTTATCTCCAGCAACTGTGATGTTGTGTGAATGAACTATTTATCTCAAGTTATCTTTTTAAAAGAAAAAGATCGTTCTCACTTCCAGAAGACTTGTTCTTTCCTTTATCGTTTATTCATTTAAACAAAGCAATAATGGAAAATGCTCCCTTGAAGTAGAGGAAGTTCTAAAACCTTCCCGTTTGTACATTATTTTAATGAATTCACTGCGCTAGAGAATTTTACTCAGTTCATAAAACAGTGTCACCATCAACTGATAAGAGAAGTTCTCATGCAGATCAATATGGAGTTCTGATAAGACAGTATAAATATACAAACTATATTCAATAACCTTTACACAAAAAAATTTCAGCAATTCCTAAAACAAAGAACCTGTGTTTTCCAGGCTGACATTTAAAATAGCATACTACCATAGTGTTTGTAAATTCCTATTTTGTCTTTCAGAGATATATTTCCCAGGACTAACTTCTGTGGTCTCTATTTTTTGAACCATTCATGCGGCTCCTTTGGAATGATTTCAAAATCTTCTCAAGTGATTCCAAGAAGAATAAAGTGCCAATATGAGACATTTGCAGTCTTCTTTGACAAATACAATTGTCCAAAGATGGATGTCAACTCTAGGGAAGGCCAACCATATCAATCCACTTTGGATTCAGAGAACAAACAAAGATTGCAAACATTGTTCATGTGCAAAGCTGCTTAAACTCCAGCAGCCCTAAGAGGCTGACTTCGGAATCAAGATGAATGCTGACTGCAGTCTTCTTTGACAAATACAATTGTCCAAAGATTTATGAATCTGATTTACCTTCTTAATGTCCCTAATAGACCTATTTCTGATAAGAGAATGCAAGCTTTATGAATACTACCTTGGCCTTTCAGGCAGCGTTCATCTTGATTCTGAAGTCAGCCTCTTAGGGCAACTGGAGTTTAAGCAGCTTTGCACATGAACAATGTTTGCAATCTTTGTTTGTTCTCTGAACCCACAGTGGATTGATATGGTTGGCCTTCCCTAGAGTCGACATCCATCTTTTGTCAACAATTTGCATTTTTTATCTCTGTAACTTACTGCAATTTCAGTGATAATCATAATTCTATGTGAAATTGAAGTTCAGATTTTTAAATGACTCTTAGCAATTTTTCCAAGTTTTGTCATTGGGGTCTTGGTTTAATGGTTAAGCGGGGATGGTTATATTCCCCCAACTAAGGTTCAAATCCTCAGAGACATGTTTTTCCCCCCATGGGCTGCCTCACCCTTGCAAGTGGGCTAATTCAAATGATTGGGGCCAGGTGCAAGTCCTGGACAACTTTGGTGGAATAGATAACCCCCCCTTCACAGCATCTTAGCGCCATCCACAGCATCTTAGCTGAAGGGTTCTTCCTTGAGTGTTGTAAGCCCACTACACTTGATTGTATTACTCCCAGGTTGGGGAAGGGCACGCTTTCTGCATCGAGATAAAAGGAAGCATCCATAAGAAAACAGAAAAAAACTCCAGGTTTCCCTTGAGTGTTGTCAGCCCACTACACTTGATTGTATTACTCCCAGGTTGGGGAAGGGCGCGCTTTCTGCATCGAGATAAAAGGAAGCATCCATAAGAAAACAGAAAAAAACTCCAGGTTTCCCCTGCATGTCTCTAGGAGGGCAACTAAATGCTCCCGTTGCCAAAGGTGGTGCAGAAAGAAAATCAAGGACCCCCTTTGTCTCTGTGTTTTCATACTGACTTTCAAAACCACAATCACGATTTTGTATTTAGAAAAAATGATCTGTAGATATCAAAAGTACATCATGAATGATTTGAAGGTAGACATATCACAGAAGTTATTGAGATAAAGTCTGCCCTTCCTAGGGTACAAACATTCATCGGTTATAAGACAACTAGGGAAAAGAACATAATTCATAGTCTTATACACTACCAATTTTATTTGAATTTCTTTTCCAACTGATAGACACTGCTGCTTCAATGATAGTCACAAGAACTTATGTTCAATTAAGAAGGTAACTTCTATGAAAATGGCCTTAACCAACCACACACAATATCATTCCAGAAGTTTATATAACATGAGAATAGACAACCAAAATGTAACATGTAAAGAAAAATTCTACTCATGACAATTTTTTTATTTTTTTAGCTGGTGGTACTAGAGGCTTCCACATACCTTTGAGGCTCACATTTATTAGGTACCCTTGTTCTCTCTGTGTCTTTTGAGATCTACACCAAATTTTACAGAAGGAAAGGTCTTGATGCCCTGGGGAATGCTCCAAATCAACCTCTTCTGAATTGATAACCAAATTCTCTGAAAGAGAGCGGGAATGGTAAAATCTCATTAATTCACCTCTCTGTATGTTGCAGAGAGGGCAGGCTCTACCTGTATGTGCATTCTAGAGTCATAATTCTTTCAAAACCATGGCCTTTATATCCACTATTATGATCCTATGGAACAAAAAGAAAATACACAATAAACTTGCTTTCTGTCTAATGCAATACAAAGTGGTGAGTCGTGACTCATCAATCCTCTTCTGGTAACAAATGCCTAATATGAGCATGTGTCAAAGCAATTGTCTAGTTTCCTTCCGGCAGAAAATGAATGACCCAAACATATCAATCAAGAGAGAATTCTCATTTTCCCATTTTTGTTATGTTTTGCCAAACGAAAGGCGGGGGAGTAGAATGACACAGGAAATGCATATATCCTTGATAGAAGCCTTCATTATATGTCTGTATCCAATCCACTTTGCTTTATCTGCAAAAGTTGTTTAAACACTTGCTTTGCAACAACAACAGGTGAATACTGGGTCACCATATCCAGCCTAGCCTGAATGCCCTTTGACTTCGCTTCAATGGGATTAGAGAAAACATGGCGCATTAAAAGCCTGAGATGGTGAGAAGAAGGCTCAGCCCATAAATGCCCCTGAAAAGGCCCCTCCTTGACTTCACTCATTCCAGCCAAAGGCAATGGATAACTATTCTTATCTGTCAAGTATTCTGTTGGGCCTGACCAATTCGTCGCTATGACAGGCAAAGACATAGACATTGCCTCAACATGAGGTCGGCCCCATCCTTCTCCTCTGGATGGCAGCACGAATGCAGAAGCTGATTTGTAAAGTCTAGGAAGATCATACTGAGGTATATGTGCATCACTTAAATGAACTGCTGGCCAACCCTGAGAAGGTTCCTGTATGCCTGAATTCTTTACAAAGTCTGTGAGCTTGTCATCAAAGTTCCTGTCAGTGTGATAAGGATTTGTCAAAAGATATAGAATGACATTATCCTCTGCAGAGAATTCCTGCAAGTATGCTTTAAGTAAAACATCCCAGCCCTTACGCCATTCCCACTTGAAAATGCTCAAGAGAACAAAAGCACCTTCAGGTAAGACCTTGACCTCTTCTGAAAGCTTGGGACCGAACAAACGCCCATCTGCAGGCAATGGCAATGCCTTCCATCTCTTAGGATTGAAGAAATCGACATCCACAGATTGAACCATCTTCACAACTTTGGATGGAACAACTCCACTTTTAATGAATGTTTGAACGTGAAAATCAGTGGGCACCCAAACCGAATCCATGTTGTTACACCGCTTTACATGCTCAGCATTGACTCTATCTGTTTCAAACATAGTTCGACCGATCACATAGAGAGGCTCACTATAACCAGAAGGAGGGCAAGGGGTTGTCTCAAACAGTGGAGGATACCAAGCACCAGGCTCACTGTGGCAGATCACAACAGTTTGATCGAGTGGAACATCCCCTCCATATAATTTAATTGCAAGGGCCTTCATATCATCAGGCAAACCAGTCCAGAATTGCAAGCTTTCCAAATCCCCATGTTGTAATATCCTTATCCTGGGTACACTCTTAGTTGCCTCCAATGCGGCCACATATGACCAGGCTTCGGAACTATACCCACCTCCAGACAGAAAAGGGGCCATCCACAACACCCAGTATGGAAACCCCTGCCCTAAACTTGGTTCAATATTTTCCAAAAACCCTATACCTCTAAACCCTAAAACCCTGTAAACAATATCAGATAAAATCCGCCTCGGCGAAAAACCCCAAATAACCAATTTCAGCAATGGAATACTGTACAAGTCTTTAACAGCAACCCCAATAATTAAAGCAATCAATAGAACCAATGAAGCCCCTAACCAGAAATTTAATGTTTTCCATGTTCTGTTCACATTTCTTGTATGATTTTCTGAATTCTCCCCTTCACTAGAATCCATTCTATATGGGATGATCTAAGAATGTGGGATCTAAGTAACAAACGGGCCAAAATCAGTACTGTTTCACATCCATCAGACTGAATTGCCACCGTAATGAGATTTGAGTTCAAATAAATTTGAAGGTTAACCTTATTCACTAAACCTAAGTAATCATCTAGGATTCAATTTAATTTTCAAAATTCAAAATAAAAACTATAATTATATGTAAGCACAAAAAGACTTCTAGCACTGAATAATTACAGTACCAGATATTTCCTCCCGGGTGGAACCAAATCTCCGAATAATTGATTGAAAACACCCTTCTTATTTCCGAACAAAGTGTCTCTAAGACTCCTGTGACTTCAACCCCGAGGAAGCGAAACTTTCGGCGCTTTCAATTGGAAAAAAAGTCATGCGGTTAGATCAACCATGGTGTCGAATAAGGTTTGAAATTCGATGAGATGCATTTTCATTCTAGTCCCTTTTTTTTTTTAATCTTTTCAAAGAAAGAAAAGTCTTTGTTACTTAGGGCTATCAGCTTAGTAGCATGTTCAAATTTACCAAGAGCAATTTCATCATTGTGTAAAAATAAAATTTGGTATCATAATTCACTATGATATATAAAAAAGTAGACTTCTACTTTGAGGAAGATGAATTTTTCGCTAAGTATAAATAATATGATGAATTTTTAGCTAAGTATAAATAGTATGATGAATTTTTAGCTAAGTATAAAGAGTATATTGTTTTATTCTAAGGTTAAAAAAACATTGTCTCTTGTATTTCAATAAAATCAATATTCGGTCGTGTACTTTTCTTAAGCACCCTTGCAATGTAAAGACATGTCAAGGTCTAAAAGGTGAACTCTTGTGATTTAAAATTTGTATTTACATTCAATTTTTTATTAAAATTTGTTTTGTTTTTTATTGGATTAAAAGTTTTAGTTACATTATTTTTACTTTTGATAAATGAAGAAAAAAATATGAAAAAAAATTGTATCTTGTGATTTTTATGGACCACCGTAATATTTTCCATGAAGTAAATGCATATGGTGACAAGTCTTGCTTCTCACATTAATCCTTCTAAACAAGTAATTGATTTGGTTGGCATCTACGTTAACCCTTCCAAACAAGTAAGTGGTTTGTTGTCATTTGCAGGTAAACGAGAAGCCTAGTGATGCTTACAACGAACATGATGTTGATCGATAGTGTCATTGCCCTTCTCACACTGCCTTTTCCCTAAAACACATTTATCAGTGGAGGATGGAGGACTCTCACACAATTTATGGAAGGTAGCAAGAGAATATATGTGACTATTGGGAACAACATCTTAGAGAGACAAAGCAATGTCCAATGGTGGCATTAATGGAGGAGGTTTTGGGGCTCAAAGTTTATAGTCGATCAAAGAAATAGAGCATTCGCAGTACTAATGCAGGAGGCATTCCACAGTAATTGCATATCTTTCCAAAAAACGGTTTCCTTGTTGTCAGAAATTTGGTGATTATGGGTGGACATTCCAAGGTATCCCTCCATCATGCCATACAACTCATTATTTCATGTCTTTCTATTCATGGTAGGAAACATTGAAATTGTTGGTCTTCTGCCTTTAGTAAGAAATATTTCACCCTTTATTTAGTCTCTATAGATCTATTGTTGTTTCCAGTTCTCTCACCTCGATCTTGCAAATATTATTTCCATAAGGGTTTTTTACTAGTTAGTTTAATCAACATTTTATTTTGTGATTCATGTCTCTCATTAAATTTCTATGAAATTTTTAATATGATTGTATTAAGTATGATTTGTGATCATAATTTGGGTTGGGTATTCATTATCTTTCTATACAACAATAATTTTGTTCTTTGTTATCTACCTACATTGTAGAATAAAATCCTCATATGGGTTGTGGTCATTCAAGTTGAAAATCATATTTCTCGCGGTGAAAATATGTTGTATGGGTTGTGGTCATTCAAGTTGGCCTTTCCAACATGGCTTTTGGCTACTATAAATTACATTTCTTGATCGGTTCCTTTTTGCAATGACATAGGTATGCAACAGGCATTTCAAAAGTAGGCCACGCCCTCTTTCATTAACATATTTCTATTTAATTATAAAGAGAAAAAAATATTATAATCGAGTATCAAGTGTTAAAGTGAGAAGAGGGTTTCTAACTAAAGTAAGAAAAAAAAAATGTGTACTTAAAGCATAGGATCGTGTTAAAGTTAGAAGAGGGTTTATAACTAAGGTAAAATAATAATAATAATAATTGTGTACTTAAAGCATAGGATCAAAATGAGGGTTTCTTGTCTCTAAAATCAAATACGAACATGAAATTGTTGAGGCCAACAAAATTCATGAAAAGTAACCATGCAATTAATTTTATTGGATAAACACTACGTTTGTTTGTATAAAAAGACTTTTAATATTCTAAATACACCTCTAGTTTCACAAATCTACTTTTGAATTCATGTTCTTTCTTATGGTTATTTTTAATATTATAAATAGACCTCTAGTTTCACAAATCTACTTTTGAATTCATGTTGTTTTTTATGGTTATTTGTATGTTCACTATTCATTCCAAGAAACTAGGGTTGGTTCGAGTAAAAAATGATACTGAGAATGATTACGATAACAAACATTTATGTCGTTTGGATGCCCTTACTTGTTGTATAGGCCCATCACGCTCATCCTTTTTATCTTCCTTTTATGATTTGGTTAGCGAAGATCTGCTTCAGATGGTGGAGAAATCCAAGAGATACGAAAACATTCCAGGCTGTCTAAATTCTACCTTCTTGGCATTGATTCCTAAAGAGAATAATCCGACCACCTTCAGGGATTATAGACTGATATCCTTATGCAATCTTTATTACAAGTTGATTTCAAAAGTTATAGCTAATAGGATCAAACCTATTTTGTCTCGTATGCTTTCAAAAGAACAATTAGGCTTCCTGAAAGGCAGAAGAATCTAGGACGCCAGTGGTACTGCTTTTGAATGCTTGCATAACATTTCAAGAAGAAAAAACACCAAATCAATGATCCTAAAACTGGATCTGCGTAAAGCATATGATTGCGTGGATTGGGATTTCCTTCATATGATACTAATACAGGTCGGTTTTGGTTATCAAGTGACTAGATGGATAATGAGTTGTGTTACTTCTCCTTCCTATGTTGTACTAGTCAACGAGGAGACTACAGATTTCTTTCGCAGTGGCAGGGGCTTGTGTCAGGGTTGCCCCTTGTCACCCTTATTATTAATCTTGGTGATGGAAGCTCTCAGTCTTTTATTGAAAAAGGACTAAGTGGAGAGAAAGATAACGGCTATAAGAGTGTCTAGTATGATAAACATCCTACATATTTTTTTTGTAGATGATGTTTTAATACTGACAAAGGCTGACCTTATTGAATGGAGGGAGATAAAAATTATTATTTTGTTGTTTTGTAAAGATTTTGGTTTGCAGGTAAATTCTAAGAAGACAACAGTGCACTATGAAGGCCTTACTGAATCAGAGCTTGAACCATTCAGATCCTTTCTCTCATATACTTTCTTGGCCTTACACATAGGCTTCAAGTATTTGGGCTTTCATTTGAAAACAGGTCCACAGACGGCAGCGGATTGGTCTTGGCTATTATCCAAAATCGAAAAAAAAAAATTGGAAACTGGTGCTATAAATGGATTTGTTTGGGTGGAAGGTTTATCCTGCTCAAATTGGTTCTGGAAAGCCAATTAATTTATTGGATGGCAGTGGAATTAATACCAAGATCTATCATCACTCAAATTTGTAAAATGAGCTTCAATTTTTTGTGGAAAGGAAATAATACATCCAATCATATCTATCCACTTATGCAATTGGGAGGTATTATCGTGGCCAAAATCTAGTGGAGGTTGGGGTTTTAGAAACTTATCACATTTCAATTTAGCTTTGTTAGCTAATACTCTTTGGCATATTCTATTCCGCGAAGGTATATGGCATAAAATTGTAATGGAAAAATACATAAAGCATTTAGATGTGATTAAATGGTTCAGATCGGAAAATTTCCAACAAAGAACAGCGTCCAAGATCTGGAGAAACTTATTAAAATTGGTACACTTGTTAACACATTGGCTCAGTTGTTTGTTGGGCTCAGGGTATCAGATTTCAATTGGCAGAGATTATATCATGGGAATGTGTGATAGATCTCTGCTATCACATGACCTTCTTGACCATCTTAACAGGAAAGAGATAAAAATACTTGCCCATGCAAAGCTGACATAGGAAACTAATGAAGATGCGGGTAGATGGATATGTAGCGACGCATTGGAACTAAATGGTAATCTTGTTGAGGAATGCAACCGATATAAAAAGGACCTCATAGATGTTGGTGTAACACTTGGAGAAACCTCTGATAAATTATTGTGGACTGGTAGTGATGCGTTAGGCTAAACTTTAGTCAAAAATATTTATCTGGCTCTTGTTTCTACTCTGAATTATCAACAATCGGCCACATGGAAACATAAAATTTGGAAATGGGATATCCAATTAAAGGTTAAACTCTTTATTTTGTTGGCTATTGCATATAAGATTGTAACTTGGGATGGACTACAGAAGAGAGGTTGGGAAGGTCCCAGATTATGTTTTTTGTGCAAAAGGAATTCAGAGAATATAGAACATTTATTCATAAAATGTAATTTTACAAAACATATCTGGGCAGTGTTACAACATACCCTGAAATTCAGAAGGACTTGGGCAGGACAGGATCTAGCTAATTGTTTTTGTCAATGGATTGGGGACAAGTCAGTATCTCTAGTGCTAGCAACCATAACTTGCTAGTATTTATGGCTTGAAAGAAATAAATGCATCTTTGAAAATGCGGTACCCTTTTCCCATTAAGTTATTTATAATATTTTGGGACTGTATAGACAACATACACCATCCTTACCTCAAGTTTCCATAAAGGAATGTGTAATTCAGAATGAAGAGGGGTCCTCCATTGATTTTTTTGATGGGGCAGCAAGAAGCGATCAATCATCTTGTGGAGCGGGAGGTGTTATCAAAACTGTAGACAAATTTGTTTATAGATGGCATATAAATTGTGGCAGTGGAACTAATATGAAGGCTGAGCTCATGGGTATCTGGGAAACACTTACATTAGCCAACCATCTCGCTCTCCCCAGGCTGCAAGCCTTTGGTGACTCAAGAGTGATCATTGAGTGGCTAAATGGCAGAGGTAAACTTGACATCTACTCCATTGAAGGTTGGAAGAAACGTACAAAATGCTTGATCAAGGAATTCCAGTTTATTAGCTTCCACCATATTTATAGGGATTTCAACAAAGAGATCAACAAGCTTTCTAAAGAAGCTCTTCTGGTTCCTGAGGGAAAGATTACATAATATCAATGAGAACCTAGAGGAGCTGGGCAGACGAAGCATCTGACTATATACTAAACATCTCCAGTCTAAGACAGGACAATTTTGTTTTTTTGCAACTCTCTAGGTGGTCAAATGTTAATTTCCAGAATGGAATGTTATTACTACTATGTTAAATCCATCCTTTGTGTTTTTACTACTGTGATGTAATATTTTAGCTAGGTTGAATGCCAATGATAAGTTTACTTCCATATTGTGTTTTTTGGTGTAACCAGGATTTATCCATGGATGATAGTATGTAAAAAAAATTATATATGAATATAATTTTGAGCCAATTTTCACTTGGAAAAAAGGCCCGCTGCGCTCAATATTAAGAAGATTCACTTGGTTTAAATTTGTTTTTGAGAGTAAAAAGGCTTACACCCCTAGAGAAGTAATAAACCCTAGCTAGTAAACAGGAGACCCCATAACCTAATTGTAATGTCCCCACTTTGGGACATCATCACAGGGCAGAGATTTATGATGACCAGAGTAGCCAAGTGGATGCTAGAGCGAGTACA
>CBVK0100485331.1:0-18644 GCA_900067695.1 Picea abies
GGTAAGTGTCACTTTAATATTTGAAGCATTTGAACATGTTGCAAAGAGTCCTTTCTTGATTATGGAACTTTTTCTTGGAAATTATATCTTTTGCCTCATTTCACCTTGGTGGTTGTCATTGTGTCCTAGCAAGTTGGTCACCCTCGGGAAAATGGTTGCTACTGGGTAGTTCCTTGAAGGGTCGTTGTACCATTCCCATTCATACTTACCATTTTCTACATATATTCCCCTTCATATCCTCATCTTTTGGGTTACTGGGTTCATTGATCCTAAGAAGGGATAGTACATCATTTCATGGGAAGAAGGGGCTAAATGCCCAGAGGTGTTGTAGCTGACAAAAGATAAAAGCCAATATTATCCTTCTATATGCTCACCCTGAGGTCTTGGGAACAATAAAATGCTTCTCCAAAAAGAAGGACTTGCAAAAGAAATCACATAATTAATAAATGTCTCACTTGTTGAGGAAATGCATTTTGTGGTGCCCCTTACTTTCCATTGCATATGACACTTTGTGTGTTTCTAGCTTCAAGTGGCATTACAATACTCTTTACTTTCCATTGCACATAGTACTCAATGTTTTGGACCTTAATCAATTAATGACAATAAAAGGGATTGGAAAAATGTTGCATTGCAGATGAAGGTCAACACACCCTCTACAAAGGCACCCATAAATGAGACAATACGAACCCTTGTATGTCAAGAACCCCATGCCTATAAGTCTTTCCCAAATCCACCTCATATTTATTTTATGACTTAGATGGGGTCTTCTTGGGAAACATCCTTTGACTTGGGGAATGACTTACCCAATAGGGCACCTTGACACCCCTCCCATACCTAAATTTGACAAAGTTGATAAGGTCTTTGAGAATTTGTTTAATTTGTAAGGGGGGTTTGATGCACATGTTTGGGTGGTTCTCATATTAGATATGGCTTACTTGGCTTGATTCATATGACTTGTGGACCCTTGGAGGGTGTACTTGTTTTTCTTTGCAGGACGTTGCCCACATGATGGATACTAGACCCCATGTCTGGGGTACCATTGGATGATTAGCATTGCACCTTGATGATGTAGGATGTTTCCTTTGGAGGAATATTGACATGTCTATATGATGAGATTCCACCCTTATCCATTTGAACATTTTCCTTTGGAGGCCTAGATGTCACCCTTCTAGCCCTTGACGTCACCTAGGGGATAGGGTTTGATGGATCGCTTGATGGATTAATGGAGGAGGCATGTAGCATGGACCTTGGCACATAAGAGAAGGACACATGGCCTTTGGAGGCCCAACATTCCACCTTTTCTGCCTTGACGTCACTCTTATGAGACTAGTGTCACCCTACTAGGGCATGACATCACCCTCTTTAGGGTTTTATTCCATGTAAATTTAATTTTTCGTATATTGAAAAGACAATTTGAAGGGGTCGGCCCTCTTTTGTAAAGACATGACTTTTCATTAGTCTTTTGGATGGCTAGGGTTTTCATATAAATATAGATATCCAAGACTCATTTTATCATCACATTCCTCTCACACGTGTGAGAGACTACTTCTGAAATTTTCTCTATTTAAGGGTTACTAGCTCTTTTTACTCATGCACTATCTCTTGGAAGTCAAGTTTGGATGCTATTTTGCTGATTTTTGGATGATGTTGCTGCAATTAGGGTTTATTCTTGTCATATCTTGGTGAAGTAAGTAAATTTGTGCAATTTCATTTCATGTTATTGAATGTTTATGGTAAATTTTCCTTGTTCATATTGAATATCTTGCTTGATAAAACCCTAAGAGAGGAGCATAAGTACTTTCTCCTCTCACAAGGTTAATTTCATCCATAATTTGTGAAGAAAATCCTACCTAGGGTTAGACTCCTAAAGCCCTAAAGTGCTAACACTTTAGGAGTTTGATTCTAGACTCTTGATTGTGACCTAGTTGAAGTACTTAAGAAGGAAGAAAATGTTTCTAGAGCCCAAAAGTGCTTGCACTCTAGCAAAACCATTCTCCTCAAGGTTTAAACCCTAAGGCCCTAATGTGCTAAGCAAAACCATTCTCCTCAAGGTTTAAACCCTAAGGCCCTAATGTGCTAGGACCTTATAGTTTAAACCCTACCTCTTAGATCTTTGCTAGTTTCATATCTAATTGATATCATTGTTGTAAAAGACTCCACAACCCTAAGGCACTAATCATTTTAACTCTCTTGTGATGAAAGTGATCAACAAACTCTCAATTTTCATTTTCTCAAACTTTCTACTAACTTTACTAACTCTAACTTAAGCTAATTCACTAACATACTTGCCACTGTTGCAAAAGTTCGATACAACCATCCTAACATACACTAATTTGCTGCATACATTGCTGTAATAGTGGTTATACATACTCATAAATTGCATATAACAATTGGTTGATATTCTATTGAGTAAATGCTAAGTTTTCATGCTAAATTGTTGCAATTCTGAAGCGTAATTTTCGCTGCTATTACAATTCACCTATTGCTGTTGTACTACTTTTAACTGCTGCAATTTTACAACAGCCATAGCATTTTTCACTATCCATTTTCTTTAAGAGATATTATTTGCATACTTGTACATGGAAATCATCATATACATGCTACAAGTGTTCTTGTTCTGGGTGATACTCAAATATCTTCTTACCTCTTATTTCTCCTTGACCTAGACCTTTGACTTAGGTGATCAAGAGAGGGGACACTAGGCTTGTCTAACAAAGTTGCTACTTTGATCCCTTGAGGTCATCATGGAAGCCTTCCTTGTGTTGGACCTCCTCCATCACTAAAATGAGGGTTTTCTTACTAAGGTGACAGTAGTAGGATTTCCTATCGTTACTCAAGATTTAGTGATCTTATGTTGAACTTTTCATAACTACAAATCCCGCGATAACAAGCCCTATCCATTTTTTAGTCTACCTTGATCAATGAAGAGCCTTAGTTGACCCCTTATGCCCAAAATTGGTAGCTAGGCACTAGTCACTTCTTTTAGCCAAAGAAAAATCATATTTTCATCTTTTCCTTTTGTTTTAAGTAACATGGAAATTTTAGTTACTTCTACATAAAAAAATTCATCCCCCAAAACCCTAAGTTTCATGATAGGTTGTCTTTATTATTAATGGGAAATTACTTTTTTGAAAATCTATCTTATTGTCCTAGAAAATCTGCATTAAATTAGGGTAGTTAGATCATCTTTCATGGCTGTTTTGTGAATGTAACTTTCAAATTTAGTAAGCAACTATAATTTTCCAGATTAACATGTGTTTTAACCTATGGGTTCACATCTAATTAAAGGCTAAAACAATATGCCGTAATAGACTTTAACACTGGTCCAAATTAACTCACCTTTAAAACAAAGTTATAACATCATTAGGCTACTTTTAAGATATGGAATTTAAGGGGACTAAAATATCAATACAAACTTCACAAAACCCCCACACCTTGCTTCAATTAAACATTAAAATCAGATATGAAGTTAAGCCATTAAGAATCAACTTGATTAATAATTGTAAAATACATTTACTTGATTCAAGTAAATAGTAACTTAGCCCATCTTTGACGTTTTTTCCATTGGTGCCATTGGGGATCTATTTGCTATCTAGGGAATCCCCTGGATTATCCAACCTAAAGTGAGGTTAGTAGTTGTTGAGGTAACAATGACAACTCTTTCCCCCTCTTGTTGGATTACCCAACCTAAAGTGAGAGAAGTAGTTGTTAAGGTGACAATGATAACTATTTCTAGTTAAACTTGAGCTTAGGACCTCCTGAAGGCTTTGCACTAAGGGGTGTAAGTTTGGGTGATAACATTGTCCAAAATCATTAAAAGTGAAGAGACAACTAATAAATTTGGCCTTAATCAACAGTTGGGCACACTCGAAACACTATGACATTAAGAGATGTAAAACCCTAGCTGGTTATGGAAATTCAATAGTGATTTGATTCAATTTAAAGGTGGCTAAGTCAATAACACTGTGAATGGCTAAAGATGCAATGGAAGACTTTCCTTGGAATCCTAAAATGATGACTGGGAAGCCTTTCTATCTTTATTTCCTAATTTGCACACCATTTTCTCGATTGAGTTGTTCACAAAGGGACATGAGCCGAGGTATTACAGAGTCATGTTGTCATGCAGTTTTGTCAGCAGGAATGAGTTCTTTGTTTCCAGAATGTTGACGATCAATATCCAGCCCAGAAGAATTAGAGATTTTTGTTTGGGATTCTTTTTAAGCTAGCACATATGAATGCCTAGCTGCAATTCAAAGGGTTATGAGTAGCCCCAGAAAGGGTACTTAAAAGCATCATGGAGTATATTTATATGTTCCAAGATGAATTGTTTCCATTGAATTGATGATTATTAGTATTTTCTGCATGAAATAATTTGTGGCTAGTACTGCATTGTATTTTAAAAAGAATTCATCCTACAATTTGAGACAGGATGCTCTGCACGAGGATGCCACTCTATTATATACAAACCCACAATGCAATTTCATTGCTGTCGACGTAAGCATGGGTCATTCAACCATGACGTCCCACAGATGTATTTCCTTGATTTCTATCCCAAGTCATTTGATTGGAATGGTATACATTAGAACAATAATGTGATTCTCAGATGCATGTTTAAGATCTTTGTATCCTGGCGATGCCGGGGATAAGAAAAATTATTATCAGTTTATAGAGTTTATGTCTTGTTAAAGGGCGAGTAACGAATTTAACGAAAAACACCAGCACCACAAGTATCCTCCTGCTAGTCTGAATTTATTTTGCAACAAGATGTCTGTTAGCAAGCTTTTGGTTTTACTGAAGAAGATTAAAGGCTTGGTAAATGGCATCTTGAATCTGGATTAGTTCATCTGTTTCATGTATGTTTCATCTTGAAATCATGGGATTGAAGCTTCATTGGAATATGTTCAGACATGATTGGCAGTTATGGCATATGACCTCTCAGACTGACTTAACGACCATTAGTTTGTCATCTGTACCTGCTAATTAGTCTTCCTGGTCATTTAAGTCCTCTGATTGTGCATGTGAGAACCAAATATACATACTCAACGCTTTTATGCCTTTCTATCAACATCATTTTCCATTTTCAAAATAAAAATAAAAAATACACCACTGAAAATATTAATATAAAGAACAGTTTCTCGCTGCAGTTCGTTATCTTTGAACTTCTGCTCAGAAAAAAGACCTTCCTACAATGAGAAAGCTTCTTTAGATAACCTGTTAGTTTCATAATTAAATTCTATATGAATATAAGAGTAAGAGATATCTATGAATTTGAAGCCCTACTTATGATTGGAGAAAGAGCCTAATTATTGATACAACAATTACCATTTACCCAATCCATTAGGAGTTTTTCCTCTATTTTCTTTCAGTTTTGTTTTTCAACTAAATTTAATTCAAAGCGCACTTGCAGAATGCAAAAGAGCAAAAAATAGGAAATTTGAAACAAATTGCTTTCCGGTTAATGCTTGGTTTAATGAGGAATGCAAAACAACAAGGAAAACTTTGAAAGAGTTAAGCTAGAAAGAAACAAACTTAAAAGCCTACAAACAGATTGTAAGAAAGAAAAAAAATTGATTTCATGATCTCAAGGAGGGAGGAACTAATCTTGGAAAGATAACCCCAAGTTATTTTGGAAAGAACTTCAAACGAGAAAGAAACAAACTGAAAATAATATCACAACTTATCAATGTTTAGAGTATGCAAAGCAACTTTATGAGCAAGATCCTAAGGTTTACACCCCCCACCCCTTGGTTAACACTAATTCTAATCTCTTCACCGTGCAAGAGATTGATGTGGGTATTAAAAAGTTGGGTGTTGGAAAAACAAAAGATTTAGTTGAACTTCAAGTAGAATATCTAAAGTGGGGTTTGAAAACTCTTGCACCTCACATTATGAAAATTTTTAACAACATCAATCAGTAGGGATTCCCTACAGATTGAACAAGAAGCCTAGCAATACCGCTTTCCAAGAGTGGTGATGTCAAGAATCCCGCCAACTATAAGACCATAATGATAAACCTTTTGTTTACAAATTTATTCAGAAGTATGCTAGAAAATAGAATTAGCAAGTGGGCGGACGAAGGAGATAAGCATGCTAAAGGGCAAGCAGGTTTCAGACCTAAACACTCCATGATTGAACATGGTATAACTCTAAGGCACATCATTGAAAACGCGTGGGAGAAAAAAAAGAAAGCCTTTTGTTGCTTTGTCGATTTCAAAAAAGCTTTTGACACAGTCCTTAGAGATGAGCTTTGGCATAGAATGGAGGAACTTGGAGTTCCTATGCATCTTAGAGCAGTTTTCCATAGACTATATGAGGAGGTTAAAGTCAAAATCAGAACATCAATTGATATCTCTAAATTTTTTAGGAGTGATATCAGGGTCAAGCAAAGGTTCCCATTGTCCCCTACCCTTTTTGGTTCATAAATAGACCAACTTGAAGAGTGGTTAAACCTACATGATGGTGATGGTGCTGTTTTGGGCGAGTTTGTGATAAGGCTTCTTTTGTATGCAGATTACCTTATTTTGATTGCTAAAAATGCTCTTGGGTTGCAATAACACTTAATTTCCCTTGAGCACTTTTGTAAAACAGTAGGGATGCAAGTCAATACTAGCAAGACGAAAGTGGTAGTTTTCTCTAGAAAAAGAAAAAATAACCAACATAAGTTCTACTTTGAAGGAAACACTCTTAAAGAAGTGGCAGATTACAAATACCTTAGAAATGACTTCAACAAAAATCTAAGTTGGGAAGTTTGCAGAAAGAACGAACTTTGGGAGGTTGGAAAGCGTTCTATTCTTTCCAAAATAGGTGTAGAGAGGCAGAGCTATGAGATTGGAAGACTACACAAACTCTCTTTGGAATATCAGTGATCTTAGTGGTTCTCTATGGTTGTGAAGTGTGGGCCAACATTACATCTGACTTAGAGTGGAAGCAAATTGAGAATATTAAAAAACACTTGGTTACAAACAAGTTTAAAATTAAAAGTTTAGTCCCTTATGATATATTGCTGAGTGAAATGGGGGATACTCCTATTGAGGCAATTGCTATGGTGCAACTCATAAGATATCTAAAAAAAGTTCAGCAAATGGAAGATAGTCGTTGGACTAAGGTCATGTTCAATGACATGTTATGGAAAAGAAAGAAGACGTGGATGCGGAAAAATAGTAAATGGCATAGTAAATAGGATATTTGCTTAAACAAGTGCCTTACGAACAGTAAAGAGATAAATGATTTTGTTATCGATAGGTTCCACAAGTGAACTTGTGATAAAGGGATAGGAAGAAAGAAAGAGTATTATATTGAAGAGTTTAGCCCCACTTACAATCATCATAAAAAAACGTACATAGGGGCCAATATATCTTGGAGATACAAAATGCTTATTGCTCAATTGAGAACCAATTCCCATCAATTCTGTTGTGAAACCATTGTTGGAAAAGACCAAAGGAAGCTTGGGAAGAAAGGGTGTGTATATTTTGCACCTCCGGAAAAGTGGAAACAAAAAAACATTTCATTTTAGAATGTGAAGCCTTCAAAGACAAAGACAACTATGTAGGCATCTTGACAACTAGTTCTTGGGATAATCTATTCAATGAGGGGACAATGGAGAAATTGAGGGAGCTCATCATCAAGTTGAACAGGAAAAGAGCTTAAATGCAGAAATCAGTGTGTGAGGCGGTGTGTCCCATAAGCTATTTTTAGCCTCGTAGATTTTAAAATAATTTATTTCTTCTTTCTTTCCATGTCTAACGTAAATGGGCCCACTACAAACCATAACGGAATCAAAATATGGATTGTCGGATCGAAAGAGGTAAAGTTGTTGGCCGGAGGCTTAAGCACCAGAAAAGGTTACCAACAAAGGTGCAAATCGTTTTCCTTTAGCCTAAGTCATTTATTATACAATATTTGTTTTTACTTTATTATACAATAAAATAATATATTTGTTTTTATACGGATCTCTAAAAAAACGTGGGTGCATAAGATATTTTTATACCAAAAACATATTTTAGTGTTAGGTTTTGTAGAAAACCTGTCAATTGGTTAATTGGTTGACAGGTTTTTGAAAACAACTATTAAATATTAGGTTTTATAGAAACCTGTTTGGTTGACAAGTTTTTGAAAACAAGTATCTAACTATATATATATAACCAAGTAGATTTCTGTGAGTGCATGCATTTATAACATACTACTCATCGAGCTTATCTTCATCAAGTTAAATGTATTTGAGAAACACGTTTTGCAGTCGGTAGCAGACATATCTGTAACGTCAGGGAAATGGCAGAGACATTGAATGAAAGAGTCGTGGATCTCACGTCAACCAGAATAGCAGAGCAAGTCTAAGCAACCCTATGATGCCACGGAAAATCCGCAAAGACAAGACAGAATTAACAAGATAGTTTATAAGAGGATTCAAAGAGTTTTAAGGAACAACAGAGGGTGCAAACAGGGTTGGAATTTTAAATTTATCTTACCTGTCAAGTGAAATGTTGATGATGGTCATTTATTTTTTATACCAGTCATTTTAGTTTTACCCCAAATTTATGAGTGTCAAATTCTCTATCAGTGAATGGATATTCAATTAACTATTAACAATTTATGTGAACTAAGATTATGGACTAATTAAATTTCAAGGATTGGGAGTTGCACCTCCGGAAAAGTGGAAACAAAAAAACATTTCATTTTAGAGTGTGAAGCCTTCAACGACAGTGGGGACAACTATGTAAATATCTTGACAGCTAGCTCTTGGGATAATTTATTCAACGAGGGGACTGTGGAGAAATTGGGGGCGCTAATCATCAAGTTGAACAAGAAAAGGATTGAAATATAGAAATCAATGTGTGAGGCAGTCTGTCCCATAGGCCATTGTTAGCCTCGTGGACGTTAAAATAATTTCTTCTTCTTCTTCTTCTTCTTCTTCTTCTTTAGAAAATAGTGTATCATCTCCATTAAATGGTGACACCATAAGTCAGGATAAAACAAACTCAATGCCTATTCTCATCAATATCTTACAACCAAATTGAAAGATGCCTTAATAAGAAATAAAATCTTTGATCCACTTATTGTAAAAAACAAAAATATCTCATGAATGGATAAAATTGGTGATGGTGCATGCAATCAACCTAGAAAATAAATATGAACCCTTAATGGTACTTGCTTTTACTACGTGTTATGAATATTTGCAACGAGTGGTAAGAATTAAAGTATTCAACGCCTTAACTAATGCATTTTTTCAATGACAAGCATATCACCAATTAATCATGCTCTCAATGGCATAGATACCAATGTGCACTTCTATCATCAACAAAAGGTCATTTAACTTTGTTAGGCATATGACATTGAAGGTAGAATCTTGGCCATTGTTATCAGTGTAAAGGTCATTTAACTTTGTTCGGCTTATGACATTGAAGGTAGAATCTTGGCTGCACTTTTATACCATAGTTAACAAATTTGGGTGAATTTTCCTAAGCAATACAAAAATTTGAAAGTTTGATTTGGTATGCAAATTATTTGATCTCGATCCGATTCGTATTTTGTTTGGAACGCGTTGCAACATTGTTGCAATGATTTCTTTGCCATGGTGGAAATTGCAACCCTCTCTTTGTCTCTTTTGCTTGCTCTGTGATAGAGTCCACTGTGACACTTTCTTGTCACACATGAAACCTCCACCAATTTGGTTCATGTGTAGCACCTGATTGGCGCAGACCCCCCCCTTCTTCTTCTCCTGTCTCCTGTGGGGGATGCTCGACCTCCTGGTCTAGGATCATTCAAACACCTGAGTCGAATTTACTCTTCGGATCCTTGTTGGAACCCAATGTACTTTATCACATGTCCCTCTTTCTCCAAAGTGTGGGTCCCACCAAACCTCGTGGCTCTCTCCTTGGTCCTTTGAAGAAAGTTGACGACGAAAATAGTTCTTTGTGCTAGGCCTTTTCTACTGTATGATCTCGGGTTGTGTCTCGGGGCTAAACCAAAAAATCACTTTGGGCTTCATATTTTTCCACGACAGCCAACTCCTACGTTCCCGAACTTTGAATTGGAGAACTCAAATGGTGCGAGGATCAACGGTCCTTGTTCTTCCTTGAGATCGATGACTGTGATCTATTTGGACTCCAGCCTTCGGTTGTCTCTCGCTTGTCCTCGTCTGATTTCTTCTGGAGCACTACTCCTTCGAAATGTGCAGATCTCTTCCACGTGTCTCTTCCAGCTCCAACGACCTGGATTTACTCCGCTCTTCGCGACTTCAGGAAGATTTCTTCTTGCTCTTGGCAATTCCTCCAGATCTCTAACTCTCGGATCTCTTGATATCTTACCACCTGTCTCCTCCCGACGATGGACAATTTCACTGCCTTTGGGACTTCGGTAAGTCCTCTCTCCTCGTGCACACTTAACACTATTTATTCCCGAGACTTAGACTGTTCTCGGTCCTTTTCTTCTCTCCTTGCAGAGTTCTGCGCTAGTTCTCCTGTGATTCTTCTCGGCTTGAAACCTTCAAGGTTCTCAACTCTCTTGCGTCCTTCTTCAGACTTTCTAGTGCTCTTCTGGAAACTTAACTCTCTTCCTCCTGAGCTTGTAAGGTGAACTTAATTTATCCTTGGCACACTCCTTGCGCTCATTTCAGCCTTCTGACGGCTTCTCCCTGAGCCCTTCCAGAATTATTAAGGTATCTCCTTTCCTCTCTCAATGCACACTTTCAAATACTTCCTTCCTCAAAGTGTTCAACAACCCTGGGGTTCTCTCAATGTCTCCAACACTCTAGAAT
Source organism: Picea abies (assembly GCA_900067695.1). Lineage (NCBI taxonomy): Eukaryota > Viridiplantae > Streptophyta > Pinopsida > Pinales > Pinaceae > Picea > Picea abies. The sequence continues at coordinate 10,754 of CBVK0100485331.1, forward strand.
GTGTTGTTCCTATGCGCACTCACACTTTCTCGATGCCCTCCTGGCAGAGTCTTATAAAGTATTTAGTAACTCTGCGCTACGCTTACTCCTACGCATAATTTCTTTCCAAGGTATTTAACAACCTTGAAATTTCCCTTTGAGTCTGTGAATTATTCTGGTGTTCCATCCTGACACATTCTTCTCTGACTCAAAAGAATTCAGACACGTACTCCTTGCATTGGCTCACATATTTTCAACTCTTTGTCACACACTCCTTGCACTCAGCCTAAAGAACCATAACTAATTCAACACACTCATAGATAGAGGATTCTAACTCTATCCCTGCAGATGAATCTTAACATATATCTACAACATGAAAACACATGAATGACATTCAAACTCAAACATCCATTACACAAAAAATTGATAAACAGGAAAATATGTTCTTTTCTATTAATGGTGGAATGCCAATTTACAAAGTGTGAGTTCGGACTACCACTGAGTCTCGGCTCTCAACAAACTTCCTCTATCACACCTACTGGGCATACAATAAAAATATTTATACAAGAGGGGATCGATGAGATTCCCCCCAAACTAAGCTAGTGGTTTCTAATCGCCATTTAAAACGCTTGACGAATGAGGCAGATTACAATGATTGAAATATGATCCGAATCAGATGTAGATCCCTCCTATCGTCAACCACTTAATGACAACCTCATCTACAACTTGTGCGAAGGCACAACTTGGATCTTCCACCCTAACAAAATTAATTTCCTTAATCACGATTTAGATTTTGAAGGCAAAATGAGAGGGCAACGCCTCTCCCTTCCTTAAATACGCACCAATCGTGCTAATCAGCTGGCGCGTGATGAGGTGGAGCGGTTCTCCTGCATCATACTCCATGACTATGAAAATTCATGAGCTCCTACTCATGAGCTTCCCAGCTCTGTTGAAATCCTCCTGGATCCCAAAATTTCTCCTGGAGCTGTCCTCCTGCTCCTCTCCTTTGTTGCTGCTGCTCCTACTGCATCTCTCCTACTGCTTGTGCGGGTTCTCTTCTGTCCAAATTCTCCTTGCTGACAACTTCTTCTGTTGAATTCACCATCAACCTCCTTTTCTCCTCTATGGCTTCTTCCAACTGCTCTCCTAGTTGGCTTCTGTTATGCAGTCTACTCACCTACAAATCCTCATGTCGGTCGATGGGCAGACCAACTAGATCCCCCATGCTACCTTCATCTCCTGTGGTATGGGCTGGCCACTCTACTGCAGACTCCAATTCTACAGATCCACCACTAAGTTGCTGCTCATATATCTCCTCCGACAAACTAGCTCCTGTCATCTCTTCTTGCGCTGGTTCGACTCCAGCCTCCTCCAAATGAAACCCATGTTGGTATGTCTCCTCTGTCATGGCTATCTTCTGGTATTCATCTTCTAGTTCTGGATTGTCCAACCAATCCTCCAACAACTTCAACTCCATCTCCCACTGAGTGAGCGACTGAACTGAGTGCTCTTATTCTGTTGGGGCAGACTTTAGTATCTGCTCCTTCTCCTCTATGACAGTCTCAACTTGCTGTCATTTTTTTTCATTTGCAACACTTGTGCTAGCCTCTCCTCGACTGCTTGGAAGGAATATCTGGATTCCCCCAATGATAATAAAAATCCTCTGACCCCTCTCCTCCGTGACAAAATTTTTCAACTTCTCATCATCATCATTCACGCAACTTGTAGTTACGCATGAATCTTCATATGGGTAAGGTCTTTCTCCTGCCTTCTTCCCATATGTTAACACCCCTTTCTGACATGAAATCTCAGTTGAGCTCATTTCTTCTCCCTTTCCCACCTGAAAAATTGGGATGTCCTCTCCGCTCTCCTAGCAGTTTACGAGATCGACTGATCCCTTCTAATTGCCCACATGGAAACCTACGAGACCTATTTCGTATCTCTTTCCCTTGCCACTGAGGTTCTCGACATGCCTCAGACACCCTTTTAACTCATGTTGCTGCCTTCTGGCCAACAAATCCTGAACATGACACTTATCTTTCCTTTTCACAGGCCACTCGTATCTCCAACGTACCTTTGCCTCCTGCTGCATTTTCAATGCTAGCTTTTCCATCTCTACTTGGATTTCACTGAGCTCCTTGTCCATTTCTGCCTTTCTCTTATGTGGGAAGTCTTCTCTTCGACCACACTTATGACCTCTAGAGGCCATCTTGCTTCACCTGCAACCCACCTGGCTGTCTACCATCTGTTGCATGCCTTGCAACAGTTTCTACAAAGCATCTCACTTTGTTTCCCTTCACCTACTATCTACAAGCGAATTCATGCTCTGGTACCACTCTAGTGCAGACCCCCCCCTTCTTCTTCTCCTGTCTCTTGTGGGGGTTTCTCAACCTCTCGGTCTAGGATTGTTCAAACACCTGATTCAAATTGACTCTTCGGCTCCCTGTTGGAACTCAATGTACTTTATCACATGTCCCTCTTTCTCCAAAGTGCGAGTCCCACCGAACCCCACGACTCTCTCCTTGGCCCTTTGAAGAAAGTTGATGGTGACACTAGTTATTCGTGCCATGCCCTTTATACTATATGACCTCAGGCTGTGTCCCAGGGGTAAACCACAAAAAATCACTTCGGGCTTCGGGCTTTAGCTTTTTCCACGACAACCAACTCCTATGTTCCCGAAATTCGAATCGATGAACTCAAATGACGTGAGGATCAACAGTCCCCGTTCCTCCTTTAGATCAACTACTATGATCGATTTAGACTTTGGCCTTCGGGAGTCTCTTTCTTTTCCTCCTTTGATTTCTTTCGGAGCACTACTCCTTCAAAATGTGCGTATCTCTTCCATGCGTCCCTTCCAGCTCCAACGACCTGGAATTACTCCGCTCTTCATGACTTCACAAAGATTTCTTCTTGATCTTGGCAATTCCTCCGGAGCTCTAACTCTCGGATCTCTTGATCTCTCACCACCTGTCTCCTTTTGACGATGGATGATTTCACTGCCTTCAGGATTTCGACAAGTCCTCTTTCCTTGTGCACACTTAGCACTATTTTTTCCTGAGACTTAGACTGTTCTCGGTCCTTTTCTGCTCTCCTTGTAGAGTTTTGCGCTAGTTCTCCTGTGATTCTTCTCGGCTTGAAACCTTCAAGGTTCTCAGCTGTCCCACATCTTTCTTCGGACTTTCTAGTGCCCTCCTGGCAACTTAACGCTTTTCCTCATGAGATTGTAAGGCGAACTTACTTTATCCTTAGCACACTCCTTGCGCTTGTTTAAGCCTTCTAAGGGCTTCTCCCTGAGCCCTTCTAGAATTATTAAGGCATATCCTTTCCTCGCTCAATACACACTTGAAAATCCTTCCTTCCTCAGAGTGTTTAGAAACCCTGGGGTTCTCTCAACATCTCCAACACTCCAGAATGTGTTGGTACTATGCGCGTTTGCACTTGCTCGATGCCCTCCTAGCAGAGTCTTACATAGTATTCAATAAATTTGCGCTACGCTTACTCCCCCGCAGAATTTATTTCCAAGGTATTCAACAACCTTGAAATTCCCCTTCAAGTCTATGAATTATTCTGGTGTGCCCTCTTGGCACGTCCTTCTCTGACTCAAAAGAGTTCAGACACACACTCCTTGTATTGGCTCATAGAGTTTCAACTCTCTGTCACACACTCCTTGCACTTATCCTAAAGAACCAAAACTAATTCAACACAATCACAGATAGAGGATTCTAACTCTATCCTTACAGGCGAATCTTAACATATATCTATTGCATGAAAACACATGAATGCCATTAAAACTCAAACATCCATTACACATAAAATTGATAAACATGAAAATATGTTCTTTTCTATTAATGGTGGAATGCCAATTTACAAAGCGTGAGTCCAGACTGCCACTAAGTCTCGACTCTCAACAACCTTCCCCTATCACACCTACTGGGCATACAATACAAAGATTTATACAAGAGGGGATCGATGAGATTCCCCCCAAACTAAGCTAGTGGTGCCTAATCACCATTCAAAATGCCTGACTAATGAGGCATATTACAATGATGGAAATCTGATCCAAATCGGATGCAGATCCCTCATATCGTCAACCACTTAATGGTGACCTCATCTACAACTTGTGCGAATGCACAACTTGGCTCTTCCAGCCTGACGACATTAATTTCCTTAATCACGATTTAGATTTTGAAGGCAAAATGAGAGGGCGACACCTCTCCCTTCCTTGAATGCACACCAATCGTGCTAATCAGCTTGCATGTGCTAAGGTGGAGCGATTCTTCTGCATCACTGATGGAGATGTCGATGGATCACATAGAGGGAATTTCATAGAATTCTCTTAGCAAATGTTGAATCAACCATGGTGTTGAAGGACGACAACTTGAGCCATGACTTGTCAAACCACTGGTCGATGAACGAAGACAACTAGCCAACCCAAAAATTATACATCCTTCAAGGGAAATTATAGGATTTCTATTGTCTTAAGAGGTATTCTCACGATTCTTTTCAAATTGAAAATTTTCCAGCCGAATCATTTTGGATGGTATTGAATTCTAATCCGAATCCGAATTTGAACTTGGTAACTATGTTTTACATATATTTAAAGGACATTCCTTTCTTAACCATCAACAAGTTGGCTTGTAACTATGTCTTCTTTTCCTTCTTGAGGCTTCTCAAGTGTTAGAATTCACATGTGCATTGCATAGGTAAACAAATATATCCAAGTTAGGGGTGGTGGTGTCTAAAGAAACTATTATAGTGCTGAAGCATAAAACATACAATGTATGTTCATCATAATTAACCATATATCATATTCAGTCATTACACGAGTTCATATATTTATACTGGAGTATCTAATAATTTTTCTCAAATTAAGGTAGATCTAGTCAACTGTGATTGTTGAAAGCAGTGCTAGTGGGTTAGTCAACTATAGTTCATGCTCCAAGGGGAGCCTAGTGGGTCAGTTGACTAGTTGATCTATCAATAGGTTCCAATTTATCTAGTTAGGACCACTCAATGGGTTATCCCATTGATACACATCAAGTTGAATTTCCACATTCCACCATTTCCCCTTAAATTACAACTCAGAGGATTAGGATGTGGAAAATTAGCACAACATCCCCCTGTAATCACATCATCCTAAAGCCTAAGAATTAACCAAAATTTGACATCCCTTAATGGATTTGTAAAGACATCAACAATTTGAGCATCTGCCTACAATAAACAAGAGATACTACATTCTCTTGTACCAGTTGCATGAGGTAGTGAGCCACTTGTATTGTGCTTTGATTGTCACAATTCATTGTAGTCGATTCCTTGTGAGGAAATCCTATTTCACCCATTAGGGTGTGAATCCATATAGCTTCAATGCCACCATTACTATTCCCTTGTATTGAGGTTTAAAATTCAGTAATGAGACAATCAACGACTTCTTACATGGCCAAACAATCAGAGCATTCCCAAGATGAAACACACCTAGAAGTCAACTTCTGGTCATCTCCATCTCCACCAAAATTCAAATCAATGTTTCAGACCTTAGGTCTACTGTGAGTTAAATAAATAAGACCACCAACAAGTCACTTGCACATAGTAGCATCGACTTTTAGAGAATCATGTTTTTTAGTCAACAATAAAGGAAAAATTAGGTCTATTGTGAGTTAAATGAATGAGATTGCCAACAAATTGCTTGTACATAGTAGCATCGACTTTCAATGAATCACATTTTTTAGTCACTTTCCCTCCCTACTCACACAAACTAGAACAAGGCTTATTGTGTTCCATCCTAAATCTCTTCAAAATATCTAGTGGATACTTGCATCGAGAGATGTATATACCGTCATCCAATTGCATACCTTGGATGCCAAGAAATAAATGTAATATATTTTAAATCTATCATTTTAAATGTATCCTTCAACTTCTTCAAACTAACAATAGACTCAAATGTTCCTAGTGATAATTAGGTCATCAACATAAGACAATCAAAAAAATCTTATCATTCACACAATGTACATAAAAACTATGCTTGTTTGAAACCATTATGAAGAAAGAATTAGTCAATCTTCTCATACAACACTCGAGGCGTTTGTTTCAAACCATAGAAAGACTTATTCCATGTGCATACAACATTGTCATCTTGTACAAAACAAGGGGTCGCTTCATGTATATTTCCTCATTAAGATCCCGATGTAAGAAACACTTTACATACCTATAATGTATCTTCCATCCAAAATTCACAATGAGAGAAATAACCACGTAGAAATAGTTCACCTTGGCTATAGGAGCAAAGGTCTTGGTAGTTGATTCCTTCCTATTGAGATAAACCCTTCGCTACTAGAGGAAACTTCTTTCTACAATACCAACCAACATGAATTTGGTCTTATAGACCCATTTACATTTTACTATATTCTTTCCTTATGGTTGGAAACCGATTCCTAATTATGATTATTTAGTTAGAAATTGTATTAATTAGTGATTGCATTCTCCCATTCTACTATATCATGTGCATCTACATGTCTCAAGATCACAACCTCTAGCACAAGTGTTGTTAGTGACACATTTCCCTACTATTTTTTACAACAAGTCTTCTTCAAATCAATTGCATACCATACATCAACACTGGCATTGTTAATGATCTTAGTTACCCACTTGGGATAACAAATATCCCATGCAAAATATGTCTATACAACACATCCATCATGAATAAACCCACCTATGTTGTCAATAGATTCAAAATTAGGTTGATTTGTAGTGGATCCAATGGTAGCAATTTGACAAGAGATTGGTGCAAATGCCCTAGTCTATTTTGGAATGTGGACTAGTAGGTCTAGAGTTTAAATTAGTTGATCCAAAATTGAGGCTAGTCGATTCAAATGTTTGCAAAGTTTCCACCAAATCACTGCTTGAAGTGATAGAAGAATATGTTCGTAATGCAATGCCCATAATATGTTTATCAAAGATAACATCTTGTATACATATTGCTTCCTGTTTTATTGGATCAATCAATCTATATGCTTTCAACTCTTCAGAGTAGCCAATGACTATGATGCATGCATGACTCCTGGGATCCAATATCTTCCATTTCTCATTTGGAAGATGAGCCCAAGACACACATCCAAAGGCTTTGAGATGTCCAACTAATGGTTTATGTCCACTTCATTCCATCACTCTAGTCGAGACTTTGTTTAGAGTATAATTTGAGCAAGGAACAACCTCTGCCCAAACACTAATCTGTATTCCTTTAGATTGCATTAAAATGTGAGACATCTTAATCAAGTTTATGTCCTTCCTCTCAATAAATCCATTCCATTGAAGAGTGTAAGGCACTATTCTTCTTCTCAACACCTCTATTATGCATAAGCGTGTAAGGAAATGTTCGCTGCCATGAGATACCATTCTGGGACAAGTATCTTTCAAAATAATAACCGAAATATTCTCCTCCATGATTAGACTTTAAACACTTCACATGTCAATTTCATTTCTTTCAACGAATGCCCTAAATTCCTTGAATTTCTCAAAAATCATATTCTTTGTCTTCAAGAAATATACCCAAGTAAATTTGGAAAACTCATTATTGAAGGTTAGAACATACATGTAGAGAATGAATATTTATCGTGTGGAGATCATTGTGCACAAGCTCCAACTATATATTTTCTATCCATGCCTTCTCTTTCTCAAACTATTCTTGGTGATGTTTTCCAAGAACACAACCCTCACACATGCATTCTAGAGAAGATACCCTACTGAGGCCATGAAACATATATAGTGGAACCATCAACTTCATACTCTTGAATTTCAAATGCCCTAATATTTCATGCCAAACTCTACTTCTATCGTCAATTTTGGCGATAAGAGAACATTGTTGAGGAAAATATATGAATTGATCTTACTCAAGCATTTTCAAACTTTACTTGGCTAA
>CBVK0100485332.1:0-18643 GCA_900067695.1 Picea abies
TTAATTGCAGATTCCTTACTATGTTGACCTCACTTTTTACCATAAGTTCCATTCTTTCCCTTATTATGTTTCCTCCAATTCGTAGTTTCCTAATTTTTATTTTTCCCTTCTTTCCACTTTTTAATAAAGCCAAAATGGCAGTTGCACTATTTAATCTTTTCCTTTTATTATTAATATAATATCTTTTTATACTTTCACAAGTTAAGAATTAATTTCTTCTTTGCAATTTTTCAATCCACTAGTTTTAATTAAATTCTTACTCTTTTCATTTACCCCAAGAATTTTATGAAGACTAAACTATTACTTAAGTGGGTTTTAGTTTAAATTTTTATTTTTATTTTAATAGGGTCTTTTTTCTTAAGGTTAAAAAAAAATTTACCCTAGAGAAGTTTTAGACTTAGATTTAGATTCTGAACGGGGTGACAATTATTTAGGGAAGTTGTTTAAGAATTTCTTAATGTGTTAAAAGTCTTAGGGCCATCTAGGTTTGTTCCTTCATCAACATCAATGCGATGTGCCCTTCAGGACGCACCACATTCTCCAAGGGTGCCACTCGCCTCTTTCATTTCTTTTGCGCGACGTGCCCTTCAGGATGCACCACGTGCTCCAAGGGTGCCACTCGCTTCTTGTGTTTCTTTTGCGCGACGTGCCCTTCAAGATGCACCACGTGCTCCAAGGGTGCCACTCGCCATCTTGACTGATTGGTAGACATTGGAGTCAACACTCTGCCAGGTGAACTTGTGGGAGACTAAGGGCTCTAAGGAATAAGGCCCCTGCCTTATTGCGCGCCCCTTAGAATCATCGTGAGCGACTGTTGCAGTCTTCCCTCACGGCATCATGGATCCTATAGAACTAGGTAATCGTTAACCTATAGTTCGAGCCATGGAAGGAGTTCCAGTAGGCTGTGGCAGGGCTGTTGTCCACACCTCTCCCTCAACCTCTCTGGAAATCGTGTGTGGCCCCTTTACTCCAAATGTGAGTCTGGTCAGCAAGCTATCGTCAGCCTGCATCATCAACAATCGTGTCAGAACATGTCCACATCATATCATCAAATCAAATATAAAAAAATCATAGTAAACAATCAACCCCAAAGCACACTCCCTGACTCGATCTGGAGTCCAAGGTGTCCCGTCGATGCCTCTGCATCCTCAAGGTCAAAAAACCTGCACACTCAGTAAAACCAAGTCAATAGCACCTGTCCATGTCAAAGCCGTAAAACATCATGTCATCTATCATATCGCATCATAATCAAGGATAAATGTTTTCTTATCATAAAATTCCAGATCACTTGTGAGCAAGTGTCGTCAAAGAATAAGCTTTCTCAGTGCGCCAGAGCGGGATGTTACAGAAATAAATCCATGCATTCCTCGAAAAATCATCAATGGATAAAACATAATACACAAATTTACCTAGTAATGGAATAGGAACAGGTCCAAACACATCACTGTGTACTAACTCTAAGATCCCCTTTGCTCTTGTAGCACCAGATGATAATCTTACTTGATTCTATTTACCATATATGAAATGTTGACAGAAATCAAAATCCAATATACAATCATACATACCTTCAACCATACCTTTATAGTGTAGTGCTCAAAGGCCCTTCTCTCTAATGTGTCCCCATTCTTGATGCCACACCATTGTCTTTTCTCTAGAGACCATAGGGTTTTTTTTCTTCATCTTCAAAAGAAATAGAGTTGTTACACCCATCATTGAATATTCTTCCCAATAATTTGTACAAAGTTCCATTATGAACTCCCCTCATTAACACCATTTATCTTTGAACCAATGAACATATTTGCATTTCAAATACAATGTATACACCTATATCAGTCGTCTTACTTATGGATATTAATTTTCTAGTGAGATATGGAATGTGAAAGACCCTAGGGAGTGTTCTAATCCTTCCATCCTTGAGATACAAATTTACCTTTTAATGTCCTATGATTCTAGATGTCTTTTAATGTCCTTTTAATGTCCTATGATAATGGGATGATTCCTCCATTATAATTTTCATATTCACAAAGCCACTCCATGTGGGGAGTCATATGAAAAAATTCACTTGAATCGATCGACCATACATCATGATCTACATGTTTTCTTGAAGAAACCAAGTACACATCCCATCCTTCCTCTAAGTATGTTTTCCCTTCTTTGTAACAAGAATCATCAAATCAGTCCCTCTCTCAAAACTTTTTGATTTATAATCCTTCTTCAAATTCCCATATTAACCACATTTCCATCATTTCTTTAAGTATTTTTAATGGGTTCTCAAATTGAAATATTTGTAGCACGCATACAATACTTTTTGTACACCTGTTTTTCCATTTCCATTCCATTTTAATACCCTTTTCATCCACAATGATTATTTTTTTTTTCAAGGTATAATTGTTCTCTCAAAATGCCATTTCAGTACCTATTCTTATACATTTTTAGGACATTATCATGTTTTGTGCTAACAATGGTATACAAGAACTAGGCTACACAGGCACCTTCCCAACATAAGAGATGCAATTCTTGATTATGAGCTATTGAAACTCTTTGTTTTAGGGTATCTACTGCAAATTTGGTCATTGCTACAACTCTCAATGATGCAATTCTCAGTGTTGGAACTCTCGTTGTTGCATATCCCACTATGTTGCAACTCTTTCCTCACCATTGTTGCAACTCTCACTATAGGATAGTTGCTGCAACTTTGATACCAGTGTTGTAACTTTGTTTCTACCATAACAACTCAACAATCAACTACAAAATGTTAACCAAATATTAATCAGTAAAAAACCATGCAAGAACATGACAAGATAAATTAGGTGCCAGAAAGGAATGGTTGACCCATCCACCACTTCCCATATGAATGATTTAGTAAACATGCACCCAATGTTTTCCATATTTTGGAGAAAACAATGTAATGAGATGAGACAACTTTATTATCATGGTTTTCCATTGATTCTCTTAGATAATTTAGGAATAAACCATTGTGTATAAAAACTCCCTCTCTATGTGAGCCAAAGGAGGAGAAAAAGAAGAAGTGTTTTGAAAAAAATTGTATTGATATGAACATTTTCGTTTAATAGAAGGTTCGATTTAATTCATATCCAATTAATGGCGTGTTGAGAATTTAATTTCCTACTGCATTCATATACCAATACCTCATATAAGGAGGTAATGTCCCCTCCTTATCTCAATACTATTTGTATATTCTATATTTTATAGAAGTAGTTGTAGCATCTTCTCTTTATTTTCTTTTATTTCCATCAATTCCTATTTTAACATCTTGTTGCAACTCCATTGTTTTTCATTGTTGTAAATATTGATTTCTATAACTCGATACTAACATTGGAGAGTATTGTTTTATGATTAATGTGTGAGTAGTTGCATAATGTTTTCTTTATTTTCATTTATTTCCAACAATTCCTCTATTAACATCTTGATACAACTCTGGTATTTTCCCATTTCTACAACTCTGTTTCCGCCACTCTGTGATAACATTGCAAAACTCTCTCTTTTGATTAACTAATTCATCGTTGTAGAATCTCTTATTCATTTTCATTTATTTCCAAAAATTCCTCTATTTGACATTGATGTAACTTTAGTATTTCCCTTGTTGTGATTCCAGTTGGTGCAACTCATGTTGTTGCAAATCCTATTGTTGCCACTGATGTTGTTGCAACTCTTGTTGCTAAAACTATGGCTGCTGCAACTCTTGTTGCTACAACTCTTCATTACAACATTTATCTTTCTAGTTAAAAATTGTAGGGTTTACAGTTTGATATAGTTTATTTCCTTTGTTTGCAAGCATAGTGTGGCTTGATTTCTATAGCTTGAGGTCTGCTTCATCTTAGTACATGAGCCATAACATCTCAGTCACATTAATAAAGATCATTCTAATACTTGAACAAGTCACCTTTAATTTTCAAGAAGTGTGATTTACTTTACTGCAAGGTTGATTTACTTTCTTACAAGTATGGCCTTTACTTTCCTGCAAGAGTGATTTACTTTTCCGCAAGTGTGATTTACTTTCTTGCAAGAGTGATTTACTTTTACGCAAGTGTAATTTACTTTCGTGCAAGAGTGATTAATTTGGTGACTTGTTAAATCATATTTGTATCTTTCCTTTTGACATTCATTTGAAAGTAATACAACTCATTTGAAATTACAATATTATACTTGCATATATGGTGCATGATAATTTGTAAATTTAATACAATGTTAGATTGATCATTCAATGTACAACTCTTCAATTGATTACTAGTTCAATTAGGAATTTATTGAAAAGTTTGTCATTTTTGGCGTCGTTGACAGGGATCTATCAAAAGTATAGTTGTTGTTTTACTGTCATTTGGATTTTCATTACAGTTAGATTTATCCAGGTGGATATTGGTGAATACCCACCTTTTCCAACTGGCTCAAAACAATTTTGGTAATTTACTATTTTTAGCAGTTTTTAACTTCCGGGGCCATTTTGAGGGCCTAAATAAAGGTTTTTTGGGATCGAACTTTTCAATGCTAGTTGAAGGCTCTGATTGATCCTCCTAAATAAATCTCCTCGATGATACCTTTCCAATGAGATATCGTGTGCCCCGGACGTAGATCATATGCCAAAGTTATGCCCCCAGGAAGTTTTTACACCAAACTACCCAAAACGGGGTTCACAAAACTATTGTATTTTCATCTTCTGGGGTTAGGGTTTTGGATTTTATTTATGATTAAAAGGCCTTTGGAGCCTCATTTTAAAATCATCTTCTTACGAATGTCAGTAGATGACACATCTCTTCTCAGAGATATGTTTCCACCATTCTAGCGAGTCTTTCACTCTGTTTTTTTACAATCTTTGTACATTTTCACTAATTAATAGAAAATTGTGTATTACGGTATCTATGTGTGTATGGTTGGATCTTTGATACATATCTGTTATATTATTGGATATCCAATATATCTCTGCACATTGCTTTATTATATCTCTGCTATCATTTCGTGCAGAAAATAATCTGGATCGGTGGTATCGGAGTAGGCTACTCTTGATTGTTTTTTTCAGTGCATGTCCTCAAAGAGGTCCAAGTATAGAAAGTTGGGTCTTGAGATTGTCTCTCTTGAATACAATCGATCTCGCATGCCCAAGAAACCCTCCATGGTGGAAGAAAAGAAAAATGATGGAGCATACGATTCTATCAATCTATTGCTTGAGCAAGCTCTCACGCGATAGAGGGACGAAATGATGGAGAATTTTTCCCACATCCTTCAATGCCTATCGATAGCAACAGGTGCATCTTCATCAAAAAACCACTTTCGAAGCACCTCTCCTTTCAAGGTACAGGTTAATTTTGATATTCCCATACTTGAAGGTCAAATAGATGCAGATGCCCTAGACAAATGGTTAAATTTGTTAGAAGGTTATTTATTTGTTCATAATTTTTCTGATAGGGAAAAGATCACCTTTGCACTCCTTAAATATCTTCCCCATGTCAAAAATTGGTGGGAAACTTACTGGGAGAAAAGTTCCACAGAGGAGTTTGGAATATATGGGGTCGAGCCCACTTGAGAATTTTTTTGGATGCGGTAAAGGAACAGTATTACACTGTTGGAAACTATGAGGACCAATACATGAGATGGACCACATTGTGGCAAGAGAGGGGCTAAGTAGTTACGGAGTTCACCAATACCTTCCATACCTTTCACACCAATTTGGGTATCAAAGACTTTGAACAACATTTGGTTCTGAAATACCATGGGGATCTACACAGATACATCCAAACTGAAATGGATTTTCTCGACATCTCATCACTCGGTGATGCTTATCGATATGTTGTTAAAATCAAGCAGAAATTTAAGCACCAGAACAAATGGGATTTTGGGTCTGCAAATCTGCAACAACCAAAGTATAATAAAGATGTCCCTAACAAAAAGTCTCCCAAAAACCATTCCAACACACATGAAAAGAAGGTTCACGGGAAGATAAAGAAGGACACCGAAAAATGGTGCGATTTTGACAAATCCCCTGGCACAACACCGAGGAATTTCGCTCAAAACAATCATTGGTGGTCTATATCAAAGACAAGGAGCCGAACCCTAATTCTGAATCTGATTCTGAAAATGATGGTATAAGATAGATCATCGATGTAGACCCCACTGATATTGTCGCAACAATAGAAATTCAACCAGAAGAACCAACAGATCCTGAAGAGGGGGATAACTTTTTTCATTCACATATGTGGGTGAAGGGGACGCCATTGAATTTTATTGTTGATAGTGGAAGCCAAAATATCCTCATCTCAGCAGAGGTCATCAATCAGTTGGGATTGTCGACAACACCACACCCGCAACCATACAACATCAAGTGGCTTCGCCAAGGATGATATCTTCATGTCAGCCAACAATGTTGGTTGTCATACGACATCCAACCCTTCTTGGATGAGATATTATGTGATTTTTCCCCACTGGATGTCTGTGATGTTCTCTTGGGCCAACCATATATGTGGAAGCGCCATGTTGTTTATCAGTCTCGACCCCGCAGTGTCATTGTTTCTTTGGGGTTTCATCTCTACAAAATACCAGAGGTAGCGTCGAATATTGTTCCACCTAAACTGTGCTGCAAGGTAGTATCTCATACTACAAAATTCAGCTTCTTCACAATCTGTTCAAAAGGTGAACATAAGGATACTGCAACCACTACAACCTTTGCCCAAGCACCTTCTATCCAACAAAAGCAGGTCGACAAGATTGCAACAAAGTGTAAATATTCCTTCTACACACAGGAATATCATGTAGTCAAACTTGTTAAAAAGGTCCAACCCTTCCAACCACATGTTTGTGACAACCTTCAACAAGCTAAGCAATGCAACTTCTCCAGCAAAGCAAGCATCTCATCAAGATGCAAATTAAAAAAACATTTTTTCCTCTCCCTAGGGAACTCAACGCAATGGATACCATTTCTTCCTAAGGAGGTAGGATTGATCCAAGTGGATATCAGTGGACACCCACCCTTTACAACTAGCTCAAATTAGTTTTCTAGCAATTTTGGTAATTTATTATTTTTAGCAGTTTTTAACTTCCAGGGCCATTTTGAGGGCCTAAATGAAGGTTTTTATGAATAGATCTTCTAAATGATAGCCGAAGGCTATGATTTATTCCCCTAAATTAATATCATTAATGATAACTTTCCAACGATCTATTGTGTGCCCCAAACTGAGATCGTATGCCAAAGTTACGCCCCCGAGAAGTCGATACACCAAACTACCCAAAACATGGTCGACAAAACTGTTGGCTTTTCATCTTTCGGTGTTAGGGTTTTGGATTTTATTTATGATAAAAATTCATTTCGAGCCTCACTGTAAAATCATCTTCTTGTGAATGCGAGTAGCAGACACATATCTTCTCAAAGGTAAGATGTCACCATTCTAGCGAGTCTTTCACTCTGTATTTTTACATTCTTTGTACATTTTCGCTCATTAATAGAAAATTGTGTATTACTGTATCTCCATGTTTATGGCTGCATATATGATAAATTTATGTTATATTATAGGATATCTGAGATATCTTTGTACATTTATTTATTACATCTCTACTCTCAAATCGTGCCGAAAATAATCTGGATCATACATTGAGTGCTATGATTTCTTTTGAGAAATTTGTAGATTGTTTCTCTAATATTTTCTATTTACAGATTTAGGTATCAACAAGGTAGATTCATCAGTTCATCCAAAAATCCCTGTAAAGATAACATGCAGGTTTGATTCGGATTATTTTTACAATAACATGAAGACATAATATAGTAGAGATATAACAAGGAAATACATAAAGTTATTGCTAGAAACATAGAAATATAGTGAAATCTAACTTCTATTAATGAATAAGAGAGAAAAATGTGGTAGAATGGAAGAATGGGGTAGTTTATCTCTCAAAATAAAGAGATGTTGGCTACACTTCATTGGAAGCAAGCTTTACATCACACTCCATTGCATACTTAAAGAGCCTCCTTCACCTCAATTATATATGAGAAAGTGAGAGGAGAACAATTCCCATGATGCATGTGGGATAAATTGGTGTAATTTTATAAAATTTCATAGGAATGTAAAACAATAGGACTTCTTGGGTAGCCACCCATCCCAGTACTACTCT
The DNA here is from genome assembly GCA_900067695.1 of Picea abies. Taxonomy (NCBI): domain Eukaryota; kingdom Viridiplantae; phylum Streptophyta; class Pinopsida; order Pinales; family Pinaceae; genus Picea; species Picea abies. The sequence goes on from CBVK0100485332.1 coordinate 8,116, forward strand.
AGCCTGAGCGTGCTTAACTATAGAGTTATAATGGGATCCACTGCATTAATTCTATGTTGTACGAATGTACATAAGAACAGTAGGAAATCATTACATGATGTATGTAAGTAACAAATGAAGATGGATTTTCATTCCATTCCCCATAAAAAGGGTGAATATCATGGCTTATAAAAACCATAGGCTTGAAATTTTGATTCAGTGGAAAAGGTGGATGGCCACCGAGATCCACCTGGATCATTCCTCCCACCTTAGGAAGCAGTGGTGCCCATTGCGTCAAGTTCCCTCAAGAGATTGGGAAACGTCTGCTAAATTTGAACCTTGGTGCGTCACTTTCCTTGAAGAAGTAGATGTCATGCTTGTACTTTTCCTATGGAAGGATGTCATGAACCTATTGGAGGTGTTGGATATGTTCAATAGATCTAGTTGTAGGATCTTCCTTAGTCTGAGTGTGGGAGGACTCTGTCGGTGAAGATGCAGTAAGCTAAGTTATATCAATGGGGGATAATGGTTGGGACCCAAAGAAAACCTAAAATTGATTGTGGCTAATAGAGCTATGTTGAACATATGGAAGAATATCATTCTGATCTATGTGCTCCTCTACAATATTTTTGACCTGCTTCTATTAGATAGAAACATCTTGGGTTCATGCTATAGTGGTCGTAGTGACCTTATGTTCACCATCTAACTGGATCATGAAGAGGGAAAACTTTTTGGTATGAGATATTACTTTGAGGCATTGTTTTTCCAAGATCAATGAAGTGGTAATAATTGAAGCTACCTCTGGTACCTTGCATATCTAACCTCCCAAAGTAACAATGAAACTATTAGGGCGTGACTCATAGATAACATGGCGTTTCCACATATATGGTTGTTCTAAAATAACATCACAAACTTCAAGTTGGGAAACATCACATAATACCTCATCCTTGAAGGGCTCGATGTCATAAGACATGTGACATTGTTAGCTAACACATACATCTCATCCCCAACTCAACCATTCGATGGTGTATGATTGGGGGTGTGGCATCGTTGGAAGATTCGATCTCTTGACAACATTTCTCTAATACCCTTGGTATGGATTATTTTGAGAACGACATGAAGATAGAAATATAGGAGAGATATAACAAGGAAATACACAGAGATATTGCAAGAAACACATAAATAAAGTGAAACCCAAATTCTATTAATGAATAAGAGAGAAAAACATTGTAGAACACAAACTGGCAAAATATGCTAGCTTATCTCTGAAAATAACTAAGAGATGTTGGTTATGCTTCATTGACAAAAATATTTACATCACACTCCATTGCATACTTAAAGGGCCTCCTTCACCTCGATTATATTTGAGAGAGTGAGTGGAGAACAATTTCCATGATGCATGTGGGATAAATTGGTATAATTTTGTAAAATATCGTAGACATGTAAAACACTAGGACTTCTCTAGCGGTCGCCCATCCTAGTACTACTCTCTCTCGAGCATGCTTAATTGTAATGTCACGTTAATTTTAAAAAATATATATAAAAAAATAAATTCTTTGAAATACTAAAGTTTTTTAATTGGTAAAAATGATCATGATATTGATATAATTTTTTAATAGTGTATGCCAATAATCTTGTGTTAATAGTATTTTTTAACATATTTATAAAGGATATTGTTATAGATTTATATTAATTAAAATTAATTATTAAATTTAATTTTTGGAAATAAATCTTTTGTTAATAGTATTTTTTAACATATTTATAAAGGATATTATTATAGATTAATATTAATTAAATTTAATTATTAAATTTAACTTTTGGAAATAAAGGTGAACTAGTTCCCTTTTGTTCTATTTATATTAATTAAAGTTAATTTTAAAAAATATAGGATATTTAACCTTTTTTTTCAATGCAACATAAAACTTTTCAAAGTGCTAAGTTTAAAATTTCAAAATATGACATAAGTTTTTTATTATTTCTTGTTTAATATTTTAATGTTAGACAACCCTCTCTTGTGTTTTATAAGTGTTAAAAAGTAACATTTAGTATTTGTGTGACATAATCTTTTGTTGTATATATGGTAGCAATTTGTTATATATTTATAAAAATATTATTATATGTCTATATATAAAGAAATTGAAAAGTATTGACATTTTTTTATTTGTGCAATATAATTTATTATTTTATGAGTTCTCATATATATAATTCTTCAAGGAAAAAAATTATAAAATTATAGTCGATATTTCAAGTATGAAAGAATACACATTTCACTACTTTAAAATGATGAAAAATATAGTCTTAGTATTGTCTTGAAACAATATATTTTTGTCATATACCTACATATTACACTCTTCTTAAGATCTTTATGGAAAGCATTCACATTTCTTTCACAAACTTCTTTGCAGCTTTAAAGCTCTATCAATACATGAGACAAAAATCCTGAACAAAACAACATGTTTAAAACTTTTTTAAGCTCCTACATCAGTAAAGTGATATTTCAAAGATTAAGTTTGAGTCTCTCACGTGAACTTTTTCTATCATAAGAACTCCTCTAGCAATAATGTATCTTCCTTAAATAATCAATTGGTTTTTTGTGTTGAACTATTTATAAACTACCTTTTACCTCTAGAACTTGATTAGTGATTGGGATCAACGTCATATTTTAAATTCTAAATTGATTATTTACCCAATCCATCAATATCTTGGAATGTCCAAATAATTGTAATTGTTTTAAACCTTTGTCTGCTTGTATTTTCATAAAAATCCAAAATGCATAAAACTCAACTCCATTATTTGTTCCTTACCCAAGTGTATATTTCAAAGAAATATGGTGTGTATCTCCAAAAAAATGAATAGCCTCTACTATAGAGGTATCTCAAATACAACCATATTTTATATTAACCAAAGTGAACTTTTGGAAACATAGGTTAGATAACCCTCTTTTGTTTATTTTTTAGCATCACGATATGTTTAAAGTGCTAGAATGTGACATAGCCCTCTTTTATTCCTTCATTAATGCGACAGTACAAAGAAAACCTCGTTTATTCCTTTTTTTATTGTCAAAAGGAGACATTTTGTGTTTTGTCAACATAATCTACTATTGTGTACATTTTCGTAATTTATTAACTATTTATATAAATATGACCATATATTTTATATTAAACCAAGTTGTTAAATCCCACTAGGGTGATTAGCTTCGAAGGGTTTCATTCTGCATGGTGACCGAGTTTTCAAACTCATTGTACTCGGGAGGGGACACCTTAATAATGTATCCATGATAAGGGTTGGTGTGGCCTAGGCCGAGTGTGATCCTTCGGTGATTTTGATGGTTTAGATGCCCATAAGACACGATTTATTAACCACGGGGTAGTCCCGCAAGTAACGAACACACTAGTAAATTAAAAAAATATTAACCTATGTTAATTTTGGAATCATAGTACACTTAACCCTGTTTTATTTATTTTTGTTAGGTTAATCTTACCGAGTTAAGAGCAATTAGGGGTGGGTGTACAAAGTTCCTTCCCCTTTTGGTTGCAACATGAATGTGCACCCATTGGATTTTTTAGGAATATACACGGTTATTGTTTAAATAACTTCAACCTTTGTTGAAGCTCCATGTATGCCGATCTAAACAAGGACAATAAGGAGGGACATTGGCACTCCACATTTTATATAGAGGAGCTCTCATTTCTAGATGGATTTTATTTGAAATATCTTTTTTTAATATCTATTAGATTGTACAAATTTACATATTTCTAAAAGTATTTTGTTATTGTTTAGTTACAATTGTTATTTCACCATTATGGAATAATACCCTAGTCCGAACCCAAACCCTAACCCCCCACAAGACCCATATTCAGAAATTAATAAATGTTTAGATGAACTTGAAAACTTAATTGGTCATCTTAGGAATATTAGAAAGTTATCTTGTATTGCATTACCCATTTCCCTTGAAAACATTGTTCCTTTCATTCACCATGCCCATGGAAAATTATTTGATATATCTGAATATAACACTATAATGAGAGAGTACTACTCCACTATCATTAGTATGTTAGAGGTTGAAAACTAGTATAGTTTTTTTTTTTTTTTTTTTTTCCTTTTTTTTTTTTGTACTGGGGGAATCGGCAATGGGCGGTTCTTGTACTCGCGTGACATAGGGTCGATACATGTCGGCTACCACTATAACCCCAGGTGCAACCACCCAGCGTGCAAGAATGGCACACGAGTAAATCTAGGTGAGAATCGAACATGAGACCTCTTTACAAATTTCCTTCCATTTTCACGGCACTTGCCAATCTGTCTACACCCGTGCGGGCATTGAAAACTAGTATATAACCAAAGAGACGATTTTTCAATTAATTATTGACCCTAGAACCAACCAACCTCCTGATCTAATAAAGTGACATCCTTGCATGGATTGGTGCACAATCCAACCATGGAAAAACCATTATATGGATAGGTGGTTTATGGTATTTCATAAGACTCCATGTAGTAACAGGAAGGTTCTCTTGTATCTTTGTTGTAAATAATGGGCAAAGTTTATTATAGGTTTCCATGTCAATTATTTTCACATTTTTGAATTTCAGGGGGTCGTTCTTATATTTTCTTAGCATTGAAGAATGACTAGGTGTAACCCATTGAGAGTCTTGCATGATCCTAGGTGTAGTTCTAACGTCCCCTAACCATCTCAACATGGAGATATGATTCACACCACTAGGATTGCAATACCATCCCTGACACATAATCTAGTTTAGCATAACATGTTTGTGGCAACTTCTTGTTGAGAGCCATTTCCTTACTATGTTATAACACCATTTGTAGGGACTTTGGGCCATGTTTATTCTAGACCATGAAGTTCTACATGTACCTAGGATGGATAATATAGTTCCAAAATAGTTGTTTCACATTAATGCTCTCATTATAAGCATGTTTGTCATGACCTAACAAAGGATACTATTCGGGATATTTTCTTGGACAAGGTTAGTATTCAAAATAATTTTTATATTTTTATTTCTTATGTATTTAATTTTGTAATTGACAAATATTTGGTAAGCATATATTCTAAATTTTTTGTCAATGTCTTTTATTTTTTGGCATTTACAACTCCTGCGAGATGACACAATTGTGTCCAGGTGGTATGGAACATATTTTATCTAACTTGATGCAACGGTCGAAACAACATGATTGATCATGGCTTCTTTCACATGTATTTAAATCACTTCATGTTTTTTCCCCAAAAAATTGAATTAAAGTTATAAGTCAAATATGTCTATAACTATAACCATAAATAATTTACATGGTTTACATGTGTTCTTTAATTAGACCATAATTAAGATCAATGACAATATAGATGGGGGGAAGTGAAGTACCATCCTTTTCCTATATGAATATTAATAAGGTTCAAGTAATTGTTATGTTTGACATCAATTTGAGTGTGAATGACAGACTTGCCTTTTGAAAATTTGTATGTCATTTCACTCATGGTCATTAGGATACAACTGCATTTTATAAGACAACCACATTTTTTCCTCCTTGATGATTTCTTGGTTGTTTCCAATCAGAAACATATCATCAACATACAACACTGCATAAATAAAATGATCTCCAACAAATTTGAAACACACATAGTGATCAACTTTGCTCCTTGTGAAGCCAAGTCCTAAAATATAAGTATCAAACTTTTGATACCACATCCTTGGAGATTTCTCTAACCCATACAAGGAATTTTTAATCTTGCATACCAACTCTTTATTACCTTTTACTACAAAAGCTTATGGTTGTTTCATGTATATTTATTTTTCCAGATCTCCATGCAGGAATGTTGTATTCACATCCATCTGTTCTACTTCAAGATCAAAATTAGAAAAAATAAAGAAAAGAAATATAATAGAAGAAAAATTAACAATAGGAGAAAAAATTTCACCAAAATCCATTCCCACTACCTAGGGATATCACTTTGGTACTAGGCGAGCATTATACTTCTCCACTTTACCATATGCATTCAACTTATTTTTAAACACCCATTTGCTACCAATGAGATTTCTTCTAGAAAACAACTCAACTAGATCCCAAGCCTCATTTTTATTCAAGGAAGCCATTTATTCAACCATGGCCTTCTTTCAGAGTTTCCCATCCTCTGATTACACTGCCTCCATAGTAGTTCTGGGATCATAATTAGTAATAGACAAAGAAAAACTAGAATGGAAATCAAGTGGACTACAAGTTTTTGATTGTCTTATTTCCTAAACCAGTCTTCTCAATACCGGAGTACGAGGTTCTTCTTCTTATTATTAATGTTCTTCTATTGAGTCAAAGTATTCACCCTCCAACTCAAACTCTATTGTCTCTGGTTCTTTTTCTTTTGGTGGGACACCTTATTTGGGAACATATTTAACCTCTCTAAAGACAACATCCTTACTATAGAAAACCTTCTTAGTTTATGGGATCCAAAGTTTTTATCATTTTACACCATCTTTATAGCTAATAAAGATACACTTTTCAACTTTATTATCCAACATACTCCTATTTTCCTTCGGAACACATACATAACAATCAAAACCAAACATTATAAAATGTTCAAGAGGGTATTTCTTACCATTCCATGCCTCATGCATATTTTTTTCCACTAATGCTAATGAGGGTGATCTATTTACTAGGTAACATGTACTACCCACTGCCTCTACCCAAAATTCATGTCCTAACTCGGCACCACTGAGCTTGCTCCTTTATTTTTCCATTAAAATCTTGTCCATACTTTATGCAACCCTATTCTCTTGAGGTGTGTATGCAATATTATTTTTCTCTTCTATATCGCAGTTCTTACACAATTCCTTGAATTCATTCACGTAGAAATATACACCATTATTTGTCATCAACATCTTTATTTTATTTTCTATTTGATTCTCCACAAGATAATTAAAATATTAAAATTTACCAAAGGACTTAAATTTATTTTGGAGGAAATTGTAACAGACCTCTCGTTCGTCAACGACAAATATCTTATAACAGGTGCAAATTTTTTGTTACTTTTGCGTGTGTGCGAGTGAGTGCCAGGATAAATAAATACATTCGAATTTGCGATGCCACCCGACGACGATCAAGATGCAACCATGAAAAACACAACAAGACGTCATAAGACGCACCACAAGTAACTGCATGCATGAACGACGATCAATGACATAGAAATAAGACTGACCACCCGTCCATCCTACCTTGCAATGGTTAGGACCTCCAAGACACACAAGCAACGCTCAAGCCCAGGTTCCCATCGATTTTAACCATTTAAGATCTCAGGGCTGGCGATTGTTCTGAGGAACATGGAGGTGTCTACATCCCACCCGACACAGGCAAAACAAGCAATCAAAAGATCACAACTAAGTACAACACTTATTATCGATGAGTTACCCAACCTTAAATGATGTAAATTCAGTTAACCACAATCCCCATTTACTAAATCATACTAGCTTATTGAACTTAGTTCAATACATTACATTGTACCTATTATTAATGACTATTAAATTCAACATCGTTACCCTACAAATAACCACATTACATTTATCATAACTAAATAAAATGACGACCACCTTGCAACTTACAAGTTATCTACAAACATTATTTTAACATTTCCATAAAACATATAACAACATCACATTAACTGTTCCATAACCATTAGCACAAACATTAAGAATTTCATTACACTATCATTAGCTTAAAACTAAATACTTTAACATTAACCTTACCCTAAGCATTTAACATGAAGCATTACATTACATTTTCTTTCCATTGCATGCAAGTCTCATTCATCAGGCAACATGTCAAAATATTCATGGGCGCCAGAATAAGTAAGTTTAAAGCCATCATTAGAAATAACTAGATAAAAACTAAATATCTAGATCCACCATCTACTACATAAATCCTCAATGCGTAAAAACTAGAATCTATGTCAATCATTCACTACATACTCACCACTACTCAAGTAGCGATAAATAAAACCATCGGTATTGCATCCATAATGCCATAAGGTGCCATCTAAATCAACACTAAATATACATCAATAAGCCAATCGGAACCTCGCCAAGGTTAAAAATATAAGTAACATCAACTGTAGACTAACTAGCTTGGCTAAAATTAAAAATGAGCCATTAGCAAATGGACACTAAATGCAACCAGTTTTAGCAAGGTTAAATTGCAACCCATCCTTAATCCAACATTCCTTCTAACTAGTCATTACTCTTGAAGACCATAGCATCTATATCAACTAGAATGCTGCCATTAAAGGAACAATGAAGTGATCACAAGACCCTTATCATAAGCAATTAAAAGTGCATTTAAAGATAAGGCAAATGACAGATAACCAGGCAGTCATCGTAAAGCAAGTGGCTAGGCACAAGATGAAGGGAAAAAGAATTAGGCCTTTAATATTTTGCACTGCTATGTAAGAGTGAATGTAGGGACTCAGGCAATTGTAAACCATTGCATTTAGAAATCATAGAAATCATATCCACAAATAAATTCTGCGATGGTAAAGTTGGAATTGCTCGCCAATTGTTTAATTCCCACGTCAATTTACATAATGAGCATATATTCTATACCATTCATTAGCCCCAACAAAAATCAAATATTGCAACATCAAGGAAAATCCATGCTCAATGATTACACCCTCTTAATCATGGAAGATTCGATTTATTGATTTCCATTTGTTAATTAGAAAACAACCAACTACTAAAATATATGTAATTCAATAGGTGGCAAGAAATATCAATAAATTTCCCTTGAAAAATTAAACTGTGAACGACTACAGAGCTGTCCAGATCATCAAAGAAAAAGATTCGCTGTCAGAAAAAGTAAGGAAAGGGAAGGCATTGGTAACAGGCCACAGTTTCAAGGAAATTCCAGTCCCCCAAAAAGCAATTTCACCATGCAGCAAGGGAACAGGTAGCCATAATCAAGGGCCAAACCACCAAAATAATTGATATACCAGGAAAAACACGTAGAGGTAGTAAGGCACATTAACGCAGATATAAATTTTCCAGATAATAACACATAAATATCAAACTTACTTACCCAACCATTAAATCACATTTTGCTGGGAAAATGAAGGGTGTGCACAGAGTTATTACGTGTGGGCAAGGCGTTGGTTGATGATACACTGCCCAACCATACGTGATTACGAATTTACTGCCCCAGAGATAGAGGGGACAACGACATAAGGGTAATGCTCAATGATTCAGATGGAGCCCCATGAATCTCCCGTGCCAGCGGTCATCCAAAGGGAATTGGGCTTGGGTTCCCCTCATGACTTAATTAATAGAAAAATGAAGCCAGAAATAAACCAACGAAGGAGCAAAGTGGTGATCAGGCAGTGAGTTCCAGCAGTAGAACGCGGTTTTACCGATGCACCACCTCCAAGAAAAGCGTGGGCATCAAGACTGCAATAGTAAAATTTAAATCCTTGCATCTGTTCAGAAGGTCAGGGTCAACAGGTAGGAAAAAGAAAATTCCTGGTAAAAGAAATAATGGTGGTGACTGATGGAAGGGCATATACCCTCAACGTGACCCCCACGCAGACAGGGGCAGAGAACCCACACTTGTCAATTCATGGTAAGAAGCCGGCTACAGTCCCAAACAAAATTTAAAAGGGTTGCGGGGTCAATCAATTACCCAGTCAATGACATGATAAAACACAGAGAAAAAAAGGTTTACGCAGCAAATAGTCAATGCTAAGCTAACACCGAGGAAAAATTTACACAGCAATTACATGGTTTCACGCAGGAAGGGGGGGCAGTAACTCAATCTGTAAAAATATTAAAAATTCAACCGTAGGCCCAAAACAACAATGGCTTGCGTGGTAGTAGGATACCATTGCACGTTGGCAAGACTTCCTCCAAGAACAATGATGGGTTAAGTTGATCCACCCAGAAAATATGGTGTAAATGAGACAATGACGAAACTAACCCAACCAAGGGTGAACATCCTCGCCAACAATCACATTGGCAGCGTTAGACAATCGCTTCAAGGCGCGACACAACAACTTCCGAGGACCACCTTAGAGGTAGTCGTTTTAATGATACATATGCAATAGCTGAAGTATAATTTATCTTGTTTCATCCCTTATCGAATTACAACCGCTGAGTTAACGTTTTTACAACAATACAATCATAATCGCCGAAGTAAATAAATATGCATCCTACTCTACCAAATAAATGAGCATACTGTTGCCTTATTGCTTGCCTCGATGACGTTTGCGCTCCGTGCCGCTCCCACTCGCCGACTGTTGAGACCTCACTGGTACCTCCCAGCCAATCGCTAGGGGTACTCTGCTTCCCCCTTAGCCCCCCGAGCTGCAAAGGGGCCAAACACTATCCAGATGGTACGTCTAGCTTCCCAGCTCGCCTCGCAAGGCTGAGCTACCACTCCTATCCAAGCTGGAAAAATCCCAACTCTCCACAAGTAATCAGTCAAGTCACAATTCCGGCAGCGTAACGTTACGCTAATAGTCGATCCCCTTCTTCCTCATCTTCTCTTTGTTTTATAGAGTTTTAGAACC
>CBVK0100485333.1:0-18643 GCA_900067695.1 Picea abies
TTGATTATGCTCTTCATGAATTTGTAAGTACATTTTGCATGCAAAACTTCTTTGTTGAATGGTTGTAGGTAGAATTGCTTACTCTTATGGTTACATTGTTGCTATTTGCTTAATCATTGAAACCCTAGGGAGCCATCACACAAGTAGGTTGTGGCTTCATGTCCCCATGGTAAAAGCTTATTAGCCATTTGATTAGAGAAGGTTTAGCCTAGCCATAGCTACACTAGCCATTCTCTTTTCTTGAGTTAGTTTTGAACATAAATTGAAGAAAGAAGGCGTCCTAGGCCTAATTTACTTTACACCTAGGGTTTGCTTCTAGGGTTTGAAAAGCCTTGTCCCCAAGAAACACTTTTCAGCCATAGATTTGTGTTTATTAGCTAGCCGTTTTGCCAAAGAGTCTTAAGGAAAGAGGGAGGAGCATGAGGCCTAGCTTTAGCTACACCGGAATGAGCCTCCTCCCCTTAGGGTTTTGATTTGGTGGCCCTGCTATAGCAGCACCATTAAACCTAACCTTCTAGTCCTTAGGTTCAAATCCATCCAAGCCATTAGTCTTGCTCCATTTGACTCCATTTACCCAAGGCACTAGTCTAGAACTAAAACGTTGAGCTTTTGGTGTTAAAACAACTCTTTCAAACTTTCTCAATTGTGAAAACCTACTAACCCTAACGTCTACTAACCCTAGTTTTGGTGATGACGTCTTCGCCTTTTTGAACTCTTGTATGCTCCAAAAGTTGCAGCTAGGTCATCCCTTGATAGCCATAGAGGTTTTGTGCAATTTCATTGGTAGATTTGTCAAAACGTCCACCTCTTGGACTAGCTAACCCTAACCCTAAAACAACAACATTATAGGTGACGTCATACCTGTCTAAAACCCTTGCTTGGATTAAAATGTTTTGACATTTGTCACCTGATTTGATAGACTTTGAGTTATTAATCACATCTATAAGCTTATTTGACAAAACGTCTTGCTCTTTGTCTCTCAAACTAATTTGATTTTAGGGCTGACGTCATCTTATTTCTGCAATAGTGACGCAGCAACAGTATTTATATGAGCAGATTTGCATTGTGATAGTATAGAGGTTTAATTTTGCACATTGAATGCCTATATCTCTTGTGTATTTATTGAAGAAGTGACATCAATATAAGCTTTTATTGCAATCATTGACTTCGTCAATAATTACATCTATTAATGCTCATATATGTTAAGGATAGTCATTGATATTGTGAAGTACTAACCCACTGCAGCACATTTTCTAGCTTTGTTTGTCTTGTCTCGCAAACAGGTGCCTTTCAGTGGAAGATTTTCTCCTTGACTATCATATTGGCAGTAATCTATGAAGGGAAGCCTATCCTTACCCTTTGAAGCCTTAAAATCCTTCTCCTTCAGAACCCCAGATTACTAGGGACGTCTCCCTTGGGATTAGCCACCCTAAATAGAAAGAGCTCCCCATCGAGGTGACAGTGGGTGGGGAAGCTCCTGTTACGCCAGTTTGAGCCTTGACTCCAGCTATCTAAACCCTTCCTACAAACTGTGCGATAACAGGCATCATTCTTGGTATATCTTTGATGGATGGCATTTAATTAACACTTGCAAGCACTCCACATTTACATTTACATGCAAGTTTAACTTATGCTTTGTGGATTAATCATCTAAGTGGTCATATTTGTGTTTTGGAACACTTTCTCTTTAAAACATCTTTCATTTAATTGGTGTTCATTTTATGGTGTGATCCCTCAAGAAGTTGTGCATCCACTTGGAGTCACTCTCTTGAGTGAGTCTTGAGTGAATTATATCTTTAATGCCATTGATAAGCAGTCCAATAGAGTAAGTGTTATTGTGAGCATGTTTGGCTTGTTGTGTTGATGGTGGTTTCATCTTGAGTCTCTTTAATTCCTGCACATACAAGCAATTTGTTAGTTAACCTCTTTGTATCCATTGTATCTTGTGTTTAGTATACTTTGTTGTAACACTTAGATATTCTTTATTGTAATCTTGTATCTAGTTTGTATCTAATTGTAATTTTTGTAATCACTGTAAATCTTGTGTAATCAGCCTCCTTTGAATCTAGTTGACCCCTTTGCCCAATCTTAGGCACTAGTCTTAGTTGTCCTAGGAAAAGGCTTTGCTTGTTATAATTGAATTGTTGCACATTGCATTGCTGCCTTTGCATCATAGGCTAGATTTCCCCCAACCTTTTAAACTAATTAAAACCAACTCCTAGAACTTAACGTTAATCTCATCTAGAAACTAGGGTTTCCCCCCCTTGGCTTCCCTAGGAGTAAGCCTAGACAGAAGAGGTCCAAGTCAAAGTGACAGCGTGGGCTTTGAACCTAGGCATTGTGCCTCCAAGGACACACTAAGTGACCAGGACTTAGCTCACGTTTGCAAGTGTGTATTAGGACGGCAATAGAGACTACTAAGTACATTTATGTCAATAAAAATTATCAATGAATTTTCCCTTTGGAAAAAGGGGGAATGGCAATATTATTTTTCAACAACACCACAACTAACTAGCAGTCCGAATAACAGTCATTCAACTGAAATTGTAAAAGCATTTTAAAACCCTCTTTCAGTTTTACAAGTAGAATATCACATTTTTTATGTTATTTGAAAATTACATGGTTAATAAGATGTAATTGAATTCTATTGCTCTTTTCAGTTCCACATCTAGGGCAGAGTTTCCCTCTGCAAGGGCTGTTGTGGAAGGATTTGGAGCTGGAGACTTGACAATATCAAGACTATGCAGAATGCAAAGTAGCTAAACATCATCAATGTTGGTGACTTATTTCCTAGTTGTTTCTTGGAAAAGGCACTGCCTGAGTTAGTCAATGATCCCAAAGTAGCATTATCATTATCTATTAAAAGCTATATTGCATCACATTTTCATCAGACAGATATCCAAGTATCTTTATTAGTTTACTGCAGTTTTCCAGGTCCTCTCCTATTTTTTGTTAAGGGGAGCTTGGGGCATCTTTAAAGGCTTGAATGTGAAATGCCCATACAAAATACATTGTAGTTTTGTAAAGAGAATTTACGAGCGTTATTAATCTTAATTTTGTATCACAATTCTATTGCTGATTGATAATGTCCTTGGAAGATGATATGTATCACAGTTTATTTGTGCTGTTTGCAACTTTGCATTGCATCAATTAGTCAGTGAAGGTGAACACATTTTAGATATATGATTCTGGCAGAACTATTTCTATGCTTTCAATCCAGGATATTTAAAATAAATGTTAGTTTCAAATAATAAGACTTATCAATATAATTATGTCATGAAATACACTCAATTAAAGTACAGCTGGAGACTATAAATTACATGTCTCGAGCCACTATTTTCCTTTGCAGGGAAAGAATATGCAAGTTACTCAGCTACAAAAAATAATTTCCAAGTTTTCAGCTACTAAAACTATTTTACAACTTTTCAGCTACTAAAATTATTTCCATATATTCTTTCCTGTTCTTCCTTTGGGAATGCATGTCTCTGTTGGATACATGTATTAGTTGGGTTTCTCCTGTCTTGTTTTGCCTACCTAGTCTTCGTTCATAGCTTCTTAGATTGAACAACTAGCTCTTTGATTCATCATCAGTGTTCCTTGGAACAACCTTTCACAAGGCTGAGCTAAACTCTGGCTGGCTGTTACGTCAAGTTTATTTTCAGTTACTTAGTAAGCTTATGTCCTGTCGGTTTTGTTTTTTGTATATATTCTATAAAGGTTCTTAAATGCCTTGATTGCAAGACTTTAGCACTGCAAAATTATTGTTACCCTGGCTATATATTGTGGCATCTAACAACTATTTTGTATCAGCATGCTATAATTAATGAATATTTCATTCACAGTGAAGAGACTTTTTCCCTGAGATGGATACCCATGTGTTTGCGTATTTTATTTGTGTTTTGTTGTGAAAAAGATCGAGTTAGTGTTGAATCATATTTCTCCAAAAAATTATAAGATATATCAGGGCAAAGGAATAAGGAAAAATCCCAACTCACCTAAGGTATTTGCAAACACTATGGCTCTTATGACTAACTTCTGTTGAAGTTAATGTACTATCATATAATCTTTTAGTATGTAGTCACACTAAGCTTAGCTTGGTCAACTCCCTGTTGGTTAATCCATGAGCTTTCTTGAGATTCATAGTTTCATGGCCATATGTTATAAAGATGACAATATGCCATTTCTTATTTTCAGTCAAATTAAAGTAAGGTTTGGTTTCGCTTCTTTTTTGTGAAAAAAAATTGTAAAAACTAAAACTAAGAAAACTCCACTATGTCCAATGTTTGTTGAAGTCTTTTAAAATATATCCATGGTACCTGTTATCATGCAATTTGTACTTGTCCAAAGCCCAAGACAAGTAGGTGAAATTGGCGTAACAACAGGATATCCCACCATTGTCACCTAAGTGAGAAATCCCCACTTTTAAGGATGGATGAAGGTCCAACCCAAGGGAGGCACCCCCAGTGACCTAAAGGGCTGGGTAAGTTAAGAATATAGTTAAGATATACCCCCTCTCACTGGTCACCTAAGTCAAGAATGTCTATGTCCAAGGAATTGAGGCAAAGAAGAGTATTGGTGTACCTAGCCGGAACAAGAACAATATAGCATATATATGGCAATTTCCAAGTACAAGAATGATAATAAGACCTCAATAGACAATAGACAATCAAAAAATATGCTAGCTGATATGAAATTGCAGCAAGTTATCAGTTTACAACAGCAATCAATGTTTTATAACAGCCAAGAGAAATATAGCTCAAAATTGTGTGTAATCACAATGAAAACTTAGCTTTTATCAAGTAGATTATTTAGCAATTGTCACGAGCAATTTCTGAGTGAGTTCGCTAGATGTTAAGCTAATGTATGCAGCAAATTAGTATGGCTGTAGCAATGTTTAGCAACAACAGCAAGTCAGTTGATGATTTTAGCTAATCTAGGGTTAGTAGAAGTTAGTAGATGCTTTAGAGAATAGAGTGTAGGATTTGTTTGATCAATTCCTTCAATAAGAACAAGTAGACAAGTGTCTTTGGGCTTATGGAGTCAATTACAACAGCAGCAATAACTTGGAGAAATAAGTGATAGTATCTGTCTAAGGATAGAGAGATAAAGTCTTGAGGTGTTGGCACTTCAAGGCCTCAAACTTTGAGTCTCAAAGATGGAAACTTAGCTAGAGTGCAAGCTCTTTTGAGCTCTAGCGAATTCCTCTTCTCCTTGCACACTTGAAATATATATTTGCAACTAGTCCTAGAAAAAAACTTCCAAAGTGCTAGCACTTTAGGGCTTTAGAAGCCTATCTAGACAAGATCTTCTTAGCAATTTAACATGTGGAAAGCACTAGAGACAGGGAGAAGCACCTTATGTCCCTCTCCTAGGGTTTAAGCAAAAAATATCATAATCTTCAACATGAACAAGTAAAATATACCATAACCATTCAAATAATGAGATAAAATTGCAGATTTTACTTCACCAAGAATAATCAAGCACAAACCCTAGTTGAATACTTTTCCACAATAAACAAGCCAAGAGACATCACAAAATAGCTTCTCCAAGAGGTGTGCACTAGTTCAAGAGACCAATAGCCCAAGTGTAGCAAAAATTTCAGTCCAACACTCTTATGAGAGGAAGAGCTATGTTTAAAAATGAAAATGGGAAGGTGTATTTATATCACCTTTCCCCTAAAATGTCAATATAAAAATACAACTAGAGCCGACCTTAACAATTTTCCCTTTAATTACAAAATTTAACCTTTACATAAAATAACCCTAAACTAGGGTGATGTCATGCCCTTTTAGGGTGATGTTAGGCCTCCCAGGTGAAGCGTTGGGTTGGAGAAGTGTGGCACTAGGCCTCTAAAGGTCATACATCATCTCATCATGTGCCAAGTGCCAGATCACAAGCCATCTTCCATCAAAATTCATCCATCAAGCCCTAGTGACGTCATGGGCTAGCACGGTGGGAAGAGGTGGGAGCTCTCCATTTAGAATTGTCAAAGTATCTCCAAAGGCAACGACCTCCTTCTTGAAGGTGCAACTGTTGATCACAAGTTGCCCCAGATGTGGGGTCTCTACATCCATCCTTAAGCTCCAAAGCCCCATGAAGGTCCGAACAAGTCATCGCCTCATGAATACATGTTCGTTGAGCAAGGTCTTGCAAAGACAAAAAGACACACCCTCCAGGGGTCCATAAGTCACAAGAATCATGCCAAGTAAGCCACATCTAATAATAGAACCACCCAAACATGTGCATCAAACCCTCTTCAACCTAAACAATTGCTCAAAGTGTTGATGTTTCAGCATCGAGCAGACATTCTCCTAGATTGGTCATGCTGATTTGACCAAGGGAGGATGATACATTCACTCACAGAGGCATTTGGCTAGTGGTGAATGGCTCAATATGTTGATGTTTCTCCAGTTAGCAGCATCGGGCAGACATTCTCTCAGATTGGTCATGCTGATTTGACCAAAGGAGAATGACACATTTGTTAAATTTGGCAGCATTGACAGTCATTCTCCAATGAGAGGCCATATGGGCGACCCTGAGGCTAGCCAGGGAGATTTGGAGAATCAACCAGTGTTTTGAGGTATTGACAAAAGCCAAGGGGAATGTACAACCTCTGTGAGTCAAACCAAAAGTTAGGACGAGCGAGATGCTATGTAAGTCTAATGCAAAAGTCAGGGGGAATGTACAACCTCTGTGAGCATAGACAGTCTAGTGCAAAAGTCAGGGGGAACGTGCAACCTCTGTAAGCATAGACAAACTAGTGCAAAAGTCAGGGGTTCGTACAACCTCTGTGAGCCTAGTCAAGTCTTATGAGCCATGAGCAAAAGTTAGGTTGAACGTAAAATTCCTATGAGCTAGAAATAAACAATCTTCCTAATATTGCAAATGATATAAATGTATTGATCTAGTGCGTTGGCACATGTAATATTATCCACGGTAAAGAGAAATTTGGATTGCCATGTAAAGAGTCGAGTTGTAAAAGTCAAAGTTGCATGTCTATGCCAAAGTCAAAGTTGTCAAGTTTGTCGCATGTTGCATGTTGCATGCATGACATGTGCATGTTGAGTTAGTTTGCATGCATTGTCAAGTCAAGGGTGAGTTGTAACTGAAGTCTCAAGTCAAGTTTTTTTTTCAAACTCATGTCCAAGGTCTATTTTTTGAAGTGTAAAGTCGAGTTAGGAAAGCATGCATTCAAGCTCCTAATTCAAGCCTTCCTCCTTCACCTCTCCATGCCTTTATATGAAGAGGTTGACCCTCATTCTAGATACAATTTTTTGGAGTGTGTGGGTGAGCAACAAGTCCTTTTATGCATAGTACGGTTGTTAAGTGAGGCAGCATAATAGTCACAGAAAGGCAGTGTATATTCCTGTTAAGAAAGGACAACATATCAGTCAAGAAAGGACAACATAATAGTCAAGGAAAGAACAACATAACCGTCAAAGAAAGGCAACATATCAGTCAAGAAAAAGGGCAACATATCAGTCAAGAAAGGTTGTGTATATCCCTGTTAGGTGAGGTTGTATATCAGTCCTGTAAAGGATAGCAAAGCAACACCCAAGCAGCACATGGTATCTTCCACAATGTTGGTCAATAACAAGAGATTATATCAACCAAGTCTCTCTACTTCTACAAGGTCTTACAGTCTGGTCTAAGTCATCTTGGCAAGCTCAATTAAGAGCATATTTTTCATGGTGGATATTTGTAAGTGATAATACATTATTAATGCAATAAAGGAAGATCATTTGCTGGGGTTTTTCTCCTTGTATAGGGTTTCCCCAAGGTATATGTGTTGTTGATGTGCATTCTTATGTATCTACATGTTTATTGTTACCCAGTTATGATTCTATATTGTTGAAATGTATTAAGCTGAAATCAAAGTGTTAAAGAATTTAAAGAAATAATCTACGTAAGAAATTAAGTTCACAATTTAACAACATTCACTCATGGGGCCATGTTGATTTGGCTAGTGGTGAATGGCCCAAGTGTAGTCTTTATCCTAGTAGTCATGTTGATTTGACGAGTGATAAAGACTCAAGATGCTCTTACATTGCTTGCTCCAGGATGGAGTGATCTATTTTTTATAGGGCAGGTTTGACTTGTTTACAAGTCTAATCTAATGTTGAAGATGTAGGCTCAAGAGACCCCTTGTGATGAGGGGCTTCTCAATGAATCTACTCGACATTGGAGCCCTATATTAATTAGAAGCCCCAGCAAGCCCCTCATCAACAAGGCTCAAAAACAACTTTTCTATCAACAAGGCTCATAAAACAACTTTTCTAGTAAAGAAGAAATGCCAATAAGACAAGTCAAAGCCCATTAAACTATTGAAGAAACCTCGGAAAACAATTAAAGAAGATATTGAAAACAAAATAAGTCGACCCCACAAGGAAATTAAAGGTGACTCGATTACTATAAATAAGAGGCTTGATCATTTTCATTATCATCATCACGCGGCTCTTCTCATCAAGTGCACATTAGCCAGTTGCAGTTGCCAATTGTCTTTGGTTTGTTATTTTTGGAGGGTTTGCTATCTTTTGCTAGTTCTATTAAGTTTTAGTGTTGTTATTAGGTTATTTGCAAATTACATGAGCATTCAATGCATTTCCAAAACAACAGCATAAAGAGGATCACTGGAAAAAACACAATCACAAGGTACGCAACATTTTATTCTCGGAAACCCTCATGGGGGTGAAAACCCAACAAAAACTTCCTCAATAATAGATTATCAATACAATGTCAAGACTAAGACCAAAACACCAAAGATAAACCAAGACTAAGCATGCACCTCTCTTCTCCTTCCTCCTACAACTTCCTTCAAGATATGCGCACTAGATGAGTGAGTGTGAGTGTGTAAATGAGATTCCAACCTCACATATAAATACAAGTGTTAAATGGCGCTAGGGTTGTGTCTCTTCACTTGGTTGAGCCGACTTCTCCTAGAAGTGGCTAAAACTACTTTATAATTACTAGGGATCGACTTTACAAATACCACTATACAAATACAGTTTGACCAATCCACAAAAGGGGATTTGATCTTATACAAGACCCGACTTGATCAATCCGCAAAAGGGGATTTGATCTATTAAATAATAACTCAAATATAATTAGAATATTCTTCGAAGTTACAATATTTCAACACTCCCCCTTAACAAGAAGGGTATTCTAATTGCATGACTCAATACAATGTCATTAAGAGAAGGAGAGGGAAACATCATCATCAACATCTGGAACATTGATTGGCACATCTATAAATCATCGAAAGTTTTTCTCATCATCAATATCATCATCGCTTACAGCATGGAGTTGGAGTAACATCATCATCATCAACAGCATGAAGTTGAAACATCAACATCAATAGCACGAAGCTGGAACAACATCATCAACAGCAAGAAGCTGGAACAACATCATCATCAACATGTGGCATCAGAATGAGGCAAGTGTATCAACAACAAAATTTGTGGTACTCTGACAGATTGTCCTTATCAAACCTTCAGGATTTGCCTAGGAATCATAAGATTCCCTAGGATATAAATCCTAACAAGCTACCACGTGGTACTCTGACAGACCGTCCTTATCGAACCTTTGAGATCTGTCCAGGAATCATAAGATTCCCTAGGATATAAAATCCTAATGGAGCTACCACAACTGGCATATACATGCACAGGTACTCTGACAGAACGTCCTTACCGGACCTTTGGGATCTGCCCAGGGATGATCAATCCCCTAGGAAATAAAATCCTAACAGAGCTACCCGTTGTTGGTCAGGATACTATAGTATCATCATAATCACTCCCCCTTTCGAGGGAGGTCCTTTCGTTCTACACAAAGCTTGTCTTGGAAGTACTCAAACTTCACACAAGACAGAGGCTTGGTCAACACATCTGCAACCTGCTCATTTGTGCCAACATATTGGAGCTTTACAGCTCCCCTTTGCACCATATCACGAATGTAGTGGTACTAGATCTCTATGCGTTTCAACTTATCATGGAACATTGGGTTCATCGTCATCTTTATACAACTCTGGTTATCACATAGAATCACGGTGGCTTCCATCTTCAGATCGAATAGACCTGTCAACAACTTTCGAAGCTAGATGGCTTCACAACTGGCGAAACATGTTGCAATGTACTTCGCTTTTGTTGTGCTGAAAGCAATATTGGATTGATTCCTGCTTTGCCATGAAATCATGGTTGACCCCAAACTGAAACAACATCCTGAAGTGCTCTTTCTGTCTGAAGCACTTCTAGCCCAATATGAATCAATATAACCATACAACCTGAAGTCATGATCTTTAGTATAACAGATACCATAATCCAACGTACTCTTAAGGTATCTCATCACATGCTTTGCAGCTACAAGGTGAACATGTCTGGGTTCCACCAGATACTGACTCAAGGTGTTCACAGCAAAGAATATATCTGGCCTGGTATTCGTTATATACATCAATAATCCAATAATATCTTTGTATAGAGTAGCATCAACCAACTCTGACGAAGTATCAACCAGGAGCTTCAAATTCTTTTCCATGGGTGTGTTCATGGATTTACATTCCAACATGTCAAAATCTTCAGTATTTCAACTACATACTTCCCTTGGTTAAGGAAGATCTTCGATGGGCTCTGCCAAACTTCAATACCTAAGAAATAATGCATCGGGCCTAGGTCTTTCATCTCAAACTCTGCAGCATGCTTCTTCTTGCAATATGTGATGAGATTTTCTTCTCCTGTTAAGAATAAATCATCCACATATAGTAGCAATATAATTGGCTCATCATTCATAACCTTGAAGTAAAGGTTAGGATCAGCTTTACTTTTGGTAAAGCCCAAGCTCGTCAGGAAACCAAGCTCTAGGAGCTTGCTTCAGCCCGTACAGATCTTTCTTCAACCGATAAACATGAGTCTTTATATCTTCAACTTCAAACCCTTGTGGTTGTTCTATATACGCTTCTTCTTCAATAACACCATTTAAAAAGGTTGTTTTCACATCCATCTGGTGTAACTTCCACTTCATTTTGGCTACAAGAGCTATGATAGTTATTATAGAAGTGTATCTGGCTACAGGAGAAAATGTTTCTTCATAGTCAATACCTTCCTTTTGAGAAAATCCACGAGCCACAAATCTTGTCGTATGCTTTTCAATACTTTCATTTGTTGCATGTTTTATTTTGTATATCCACTTGGAAGATACCACATCTTTGTTCTTTGTTCTAGGAACTACTTCCCATACATCATTCTTTATAATGGATTGGTATTCTTTTGTCATGGCGTCCATCCATTCTTTCTTCTTAACGGCTTCTTCAAAGCAAGTAGGTTCATTTCTACGATATCACACATCAAGGCCATATAGTTGGAGAATGGCTTAGGTTTCTTGCTTTGTCTCATGGTTCCTTCTGGTGCACCATACTTCTCTGCATCTTGAATAAGTTCTCTTGTCCAAGCTGGTTTTCTTTTGTAAGAGATCGTCATATGGAGAGGTTCTTGATATTCTATCATATTATGATCTTATGGAATCTCATCATCATGGATAACTGTAACTTCCTTCACGGGTTATGCAACTCTGGGAGCTACAGGTTCTTCTTCATATACTTCTTCAAGTTGGCATTTCCTTATCCTTTGAGTGTTACATCTTCATCAAAGGTTACATCTCTGTTGATCTCAATATGATGGTAACCTAGTATGTAAATTTTGAAGGCCTTAGAGACCTCACAGTATCCAACAAGTATTCCCTTCTTTCATGAAGGATCTGACTTAGTTCTCTTTTCTTTTAGAATGTATACAAATACTGGACAACCAAATATTTTGAGACGGTTTACTTATGGCTTCTTTCCGGTGAACATTTCTTCGGGAGTTTTGAATCCAAGTTTGTAGATGGATTCTCCCATTCCTTTGATAGGGTACTAATAATCATCTCCAAGTGAAACTTTCTAGGGGAAGTCATTTTCTATAAGGCTAGAGAGAATATCTTTATGACCTGTCATGTGCTTTGATGCACCACTATCTATGAGCCAAGTATCCTCTCCAGGTGTCACAGATCCTGAGAGGGCGGAAAACAAAACATAATCTTCAATATCTTCTTTAGTTATCTTCTTGGGTGGCTCATCATCTTCAGTTGCATGGGCATGATGTCTTTTGTTATTTCTCCTCTTGTATTCTTTCCTTCTGGTAGGACAAATCTTAGCAATGTGTCACATCTTATCACAATGGTAACAGTGATAGGAGGAGAAATATTTTCCTTTCTTTGACCTTTATGATATTTCTGGAATCTCTTTGGAGAGTGAGATTCTTTATGAAAGTGGGACTCCTTTTGAAAATGAGACTTGTTGACCGCCTCTCTAACATAGATGGTCAACTCCATGTGCCATGAAGAGAGGCATCATCAGATGCTCATCTGTCGACGACTTTTGGTTCTACGGGGCATGTTTTGGCCCAAGCACTTCTTTTTGTAACTGGAATTTCCGCACCCCTGCATGGGTCAATAATATAATAGGTCTGCATGGATCATGTCTAGGTCAGTTACCTTGGGATCGATTCACTGGGAGAGTTCCTTTCATCGAGGGTTTTTTATCCTCAAGTTATCATTTGGGATTTTCAGCCTTATTGATTTCCCTTGAGTTTTTCCCTCACACTTGCAATAATTCCTCCAAAGTGGTGAAAGGTGTTCCAGTGGGCTTATCTTCTAGTAACTATTGTTATAAATCATTGTAAATGACCATGCAAGACATCTTAGAGAGTCTCGCGGAATTCCATCAAGTCTAGAGTAGTTTTTTTTAATTAATTAATTTTTAATTAAATTTCCCTAAGTTTGGAGGTTTAAGTATTTAATTAATTGATTTTTTTTAGCAAAATTTGTAAAAACTAGGTCCTTTGACTTTTGATAGGGGTATTTGTGCTCAAAAGAAATGGAATGAGACCCCCTATACCCATGGACCAAGTTTCAGCTCAGTTGGACAACTTTTGCTATGGGTTTGTCCACCCGGAGTGTCAGTCAGTCAAAAACAACAATTTTAATTGCTAAAGTCCAAACATGGAAAAAATGTAATATTGTAATAATGAGTTAAAAGGATGATAGAAGGTGGAAAAAGATAAGAGAGATGAATCCTAGCCTAATCCTACCCATCCCAATCTTTCTTAACCTTTTCACACACCTCACCCACTCACCCCACTCAAGTGTGACGCCCCCCTAGGGGAAGTTATGCCCCCCTTGCTAGGTAAGACGTGGCATTCTTCGTTTTTTAAGTTGTGAGGGCCCCTCCACTTGTGGTTTTCCTTTCCTCACCCCCACGTCTCCCCTCAACTCAGCCTCTATCCATTTCCCTCATTTATTACCTCCCTTTCTTTTCATTTCCCCCAAGTGGTGTGCCCTCCTTGAGGAGTTATGCCCCCCGCCCCCCCGCTTGGAAATTTCTAAAATAATTTTTTTTTTTAATTATTTAACCCTCTCCACTCACTTGGCATGTATCCCTAGCCTCCTACTACCTTTTTGCTTGATCCCAACATTCCCACACTCATCTACACCCTAGATCTATTTCTCAAACCCTAGATGGTGCGCCCTACCCTTGGGATCTCCTCTTATGCTTGGTGGTGGACACTTGGCATTGATCCAAGAGGGGTGAGTTTTCCTCTCCAAGTATAAATAGATCTCTCTCCTCACTTCCTCATTACCATATCTTGAGCTATTGTTATGCTACTTGATTTTCCACTCTCTCTCTCTCTCTCTCTCTCTCTCTCTCTCTTCTTAATCCATTTTCCATTTTTTGTCTCTTAGGGTTTTGGAGCAAGTATTTCTCCAAGATCCATTTTTTTGATTAATAATAAAGGAGAAACTTTGGAGGATTTTTGGAAGAGAAACAAGTACTTTTGTTCTTGCTACACATGAAGTAATCTTGTTCTGGTTTAATATGATGATGGCATAGGTAGATCTTGGGTAAAGTATTTTATTTGGGTAGATCTTACAAAGAGTATTCTTGTAGATCTATATATATTGGTTAGCTAGATATGGTGCAAGTATTTCATCTTATTATCTTGATCATCCATATTATTTATTGTATGCATGTCATTGTGTTAGATCTTGCAGGTTTGGCTTCAAGGGTTTCATTGAGAATGCCTCAAGGAAGAGTCTTCATTTGAGACACACACAAACTCCTATTTTCTCTCATATTGCTCTTTCTCTATATGCTCTCATTCCATACATATTTCAACTAGCTTAACATAGTGAAATGGTCATTTAAATCTAAATTTTTTATGAAAAAATTTAGCCCTAAAAAGCAAAAGTTTTTCTTCACTTGTATTGTTGTGTGTAGTTTTTCCAACAAGCATAGCTTGCTGGTTTTTGCAAGTTTCAGATCTGGTTGAGGGGGTTAGACTACCCAAAAATGTCCACACAACACTCCAAGACCCTCATACAAGTTGGTAGCTATTTCTCAACTTTTTTCTTCAAGTTTTAGGGCTTCTTGTGCATAGATCTACTTGTTTTCTTGTTGATTTAGTGGCTCATTGGCTTGGGAGAAGGAGTGGTACAGCCTCCTCCCATGTGTGAGCCTTGAGTAGCTTAGGGTAATTGCAAATCTTTTCTTTCTTTCAATTTTTGGCATTGCCTTGAGCTAGGACGTAGGGTTTGGTTGATGTTAGGCATTTTCCAAACGTAGGACGTGGGGGTTAGTGGTTTGTCTTGTTGAGTTGCTTGCTTGTTTCTTTAGCTTGTCCTTTCTTGCTTATCTTTCTCTCTTTTCCAAGTTGTTTCTAAGCTTAATAAGTCTAATAGTTGCCTACCTTTTGGGAGAGGAATACCCAAAATAGTAAGGCTAGGGTTTTAATATGTGTTGTTGATATTTTATGCTCAAGTGGATTAAAATGTTTTAGACCTAGATCTCACACATACTAATCCTTATTTTAAGCCTATTGGGCATAATCAACTTAATTGGATTTACTTGCATGCTTAAGCTATATCAAGATTTATCTCTTTTTACATGCTTAAATCAAACACACCATATGTTCAATGCTTCAATAGCTTAGTGAATGGTTTTCCCTTTTCATGCTTTAAACATCTTAAGGCCATTTGCCAACACACTTGAAGTTAATGTTTATCGGATAAGTTGATAGTGTAGGCACATGCTTAAATCTTCCTTTTTCTTTTTCACACTTAATGTTTCGATCTTAATGCTTTTAACAAACATAAGATAAGTGTGATAATCTTTTATCTCTTGTTGGCAAGTTGTTCTTGCTCTTGTGATTTGATTTCTTTCATAGCAAGCTACACATGTTAATGATCTAGTGCATGGTGACAAACTAAATATTTATTTCAGCTCTTTTTCAATGCCTTACATGTGTTAATGCTCTTTATCTCTAAGCTTAAGTAACACACATAATAAGCTGAAGTGAGTTTCGGCCTTGACAATAAATCACACTTTTAAGGTATCTTAAAATTTTCAAAACACTCTAAAACACACCTAAAAGTCTACCTAATTGATATATTAACTTAATAGACTTAATAGGGTACCTAAAACCACCATCTTCACCATCTAAAACGGGGATTGAGGAGGGAAACGGAAGGTGATAGGCCGGGGATGGTCTCACGGTGCAAAGGAGCATCATTTCCGTAAAAACTCAATTCTTTGGGTTGACTTTGACAGCTAAGGTAGGCCTCGTTGTCTCACTTCTTGAGCATCCAACAGTTATTTGGCAATTGGGGGAGGAGGTTTTTGGTGAAATACTTAATAAGGGTAAATAAAATTTTACAATCTTAAGAAACCCTTAACTTATTGTGGGTGAGATCGGAAATCTTCACCATCTAAAACGGGGATTGAGGAGGGAAACGGAAGGTGATAGGCCGGGGATGGTCTCACGGTGCAAAGGAGCATCATTTCCGTAAAAACTCAATTCTTTGGGTTGACTTTGACAGCTAAGGTAGGCCTCGTTGTCTCACTTCTTGAGCATCCAACAGTTATTTGGCAATTGGGGGAGGAGGTTTTTGGTGAAATACTTAATAAGGGTAAATAAAATTTTACAATCTTAAGAAACCCTTAACTTATTGTGGAATACTTGTTCTTTAATCTCTAGATCTCCTTGAGCATCTTTGTGGATGTGTTGATGATGATAATGCCTTGATCTTCTTGTATCCTTCACATACATTTAAAAGTGGTTAGCTTGTTTCATTGTATCTTAGCATTCTTATTTGTAAGTACTTGTATCTAGTATTCTTTGGGGTTAATTATTTTTTGTAAACCTTGTAATCATATTGTAACAAAACACCCTAACATCTAGTTGACCCATTGCCCAACATTAGGCACTAGTCTTAGTTGCCCTAGGGAAAGGCTTGCTTGACATACTAACTCTTGCATCTTGCATTGTTGTCTTAGCATCATAGGATAGACTCCCTCTAACCTTAATAAATTAAAATCAACTCCTAGAACTTAAACTCTAAAACTTATCTAGAAACTAGGGTCTACCCCCCTTGGCTTCCCTAGAAGTAAGCCTAGACGGAAGAGGTTCCGGTCAAAGTGACAGCATGGGATATGAACCTAGGCATTGTGCCTCCAAGGACACACTAAGTGAGTTGGACTTAGCTCACGTTTTAAAGTGTGTATTAGGACGGAAACAGAGTCCCTTTGGTGTGAGGAAGAAGGATGATGTCTTCTTTCGAACTCTTGGACAAACACTAGATGCAAACTAGATCATTTGCTTCTCCAAGGACTGGATCCTGTATGCTACAAAGAACACTTGCAAATACCTGTAAACTTGGTGTTTCCTACACAAGAAACCTCAGTTGCACATTAGTTTAAACAAAAACAAGATATGCATTATAAGCTTCAAATATAAGTAAACAAATGGATTAGAAAGAAAACAAGCTTAAGAATCCACTCCAAGTAGATAACAGTATCCCTATGATTAGCCAAATTACACAATAGATAACTGCAATAAATCAAAGCAACATCACCTCAATATGTATCCAACATCCATCCACACATGAGCACCAAACACCAATAGATTGACCTCCAAAGTCTCTTTATTCCAATACAAGAAAGATATTACAACAATATACAATAAGGTCTCCCAAACTCCAACTAGCTAAATGAAGAGGGGTCACCTTCTATTTATTACAATATGGGTGACAATTCCTATGAGAGAATGCGCAAGTGATGAGTGAGTGGCGCATGTGGTAGAGTAGAGATGTGCATGTAGTAGAGTGGGGAAGAGTAGATATGAGGTGAGGTGGAGTGGAGTGATGGAGGTGGAGGTGGAGTGAAGTGGGAGCGAATAGGAGTGAGGTGGAGTGTGAGGGTGAAGGTGGAGTGAAGTGGGAGCGAATAGGAGTGAGGTGGAGTGTGAGGGTGAGTTCCCACATTGGGATGTGCGCCCCCTATTGCCAACGCTCCACCTAGAAAGTGAGGTTGAGTCCTAGCTTTGGGTTTATCTCCCTTGTACACATCATCAACCAAGTCGCCTTCCTCTCTAGTGAACTCGCCCATGCTTTGAGTTGATTGAAAATAGAGGAAAAACATGTCCCCTACATGTTTCCTAACTTTTAGCAATTCCCCTAAAATTTAGGGAATTTAACTAAAAGACCCTTTTCTATCTTTTTTTGAGAGAAATACATTTTTTAGTGATTAAAATAACTTTTTTGTCTAAACAGAAGGGAAATAGGGGCTAAAGGGTGCTCCAGGTTAGAAAACGAGCACAAACATGGCATCTAACAATGATCAATGCCATATTTTTACAATTTATTGACTTTACATTAAAAAAAATCGTCTTAAGGGAAATTTATTGTTTGACTAAGACATTAAAAAAAACCTATGGGGACCTAGCACAATTTCCATATGACTCAATAGACATGACTTAACATGAACTCATATACATTTAGACACTAGAAATTGGTTAATAGTCTAATAGTGGAAATTTCCATATGACTCAATAGACATGACTTAACATGAACTCATATACATTTAGACACTAGAAATTGGTTAATAGTCTAATAGTGGAAATTGTCTTAGGTGGCTAATAGTCTTTTACAACTTTCATGCTCAAGTCATTTATTACAATGCATCGGAGGGATGGAAATGCGGAAAAAGGTGGTCTTTAAAAAGACCTATTGAATCTGTGAACTCTAACTTCTAAGCATCTGTCTTCTTAGTCTCTGGCAGCTCATCTTCAAATCTAGCTAGTGCAACTCGGTGGATAACAAGACCCAATAGGTTAAATCGTGATGAGACCCCCTATCCTCCAACTAGGTCTTGAGTTTATTTTTATGGCTCCCTCCTTTTTCTTACTAAGAATCCTTTTATTGCTTTCTTGGGGATCCCTAGGCGAAGCATCTAAAGGTTTTGTTCTTTTGGCTTTTATCTTTTTCCAGCTAGTTTTACCCTCTGGGCCTTTAGCCCCTTCTTCCCACAATGCAATGTACAACCCTTTGCTAGCTTGGCAAACCTAATGCACGAACCAATGTAGGGGATGGATGAGAGGGAACATGATGGAAAGTGATAAGTATGGTGGGAATAGACAATGGCCTTTCATGAACCCACCCGGTGGAAACTCACTCCTAAGGGAACCAACTTGCTAGGGCATTATGTTATCCCCCCCATGTATGGACAAGTCGAAAGGCATAAAGTTCAAGCACACGTCATGAAGCAAAAAGAATTAAATGCACATAT